>BMAO01020016.1:0-20992 GCA_019973975.1 Trichonephila clavata | reverse complement strand
CGGAGGTTTGAAGCAGAATTCAACGTAACGCTTTGCGTCATCCACAATTTGAAGAAAACGTTTAAGCTCATTATATTCATATAGAGGAGACACGGGTTAAACCCTCCACGATCTACAATGAAGAATGATAATCGGAATTCAGTATTTTCCACACAATACGAGACTAATGAAATTTTACGGCTATTGAGTAAAATATGCAATACTCTCAGAAGTTTACGGAGTTCGTTCGACTTATAATTCCGTGGTATACATATCTTTGAGGGTTTCATGAAGGGAGGATATATTACAGAATACACTTTTCTTGTCTCCTGTTCATTGCAGCATATAAGATACTGCGTTTAACATGGTGCAGAAGAGAAATGCGTTTTGGACTACTCTTCAATAAAACACCACGTTTGTTATACATGAATAAGGATTCAACTTGGACATTGACTTGCGATGTACCTGTATCTTCAGATACGATGACATTACTCAGTCGACAGGTAAAAAGAGCGTTACGGTTATGGAGGTGTAATTGTTTGAGCAGAAATTATGGTGGTACGTAGAGCACTATTGTGATTGTTTGATAAAGTTTTCCGATTTTTTTATGGCAAGCAGAAGTGATTTTAGAATTCTATGTTTGTCCTTCCTAAGGTGCAGTTTGACCTTGATATCCTGCTAATAGAAAGCACTGGTATGTGCATTATCCCAAAAATAAATAATGTACTCTTTACGGATTAGTCTGATCATGTCTCTATACATCATGTTCTTAGAAGGGCAATTGGGTGTGATATTCCTCTTCCGAGAAACAATGCAGGAAGAGGATTTACTGCCTTTGCAACTTCCACCCAGTCTTTTCTCCAGAACGCCGATATACTTTGTGACCTGTCAAGCTGTGAGAATGAACCATACCGTAAATTAGACACTTTTTCAGTTCGATTAGAATATTAAGAAATTCGAATAGTCCTGATCTACTAAAATTATGGTTACATAAAAGTAATTTTTAACACTACAAAATCTCTTTTTCTGTTGCATATATTTCAGTCAAATATCATAAAACCCTACCCAGAATGGATTTAAAAATATGACATAGCATGCGCATTATATCAAATTATCACAAGGATGTATTTTGAAATCATATTTTCAGATTGACAAAACGCTATCAAATGTAACTATATCAATAAAAGTTCACAAAATATTATTCATTTCACATGCTTCGTTTAGATATGATTTTTCAGTAATTATATACATTGTAGTTACTGGAATATTTCACAGAGATGAATTCCAAATTTTAATAACATAATTTAACGTAGTGCGAGTTTTAGTGAAACTTTCTCCCATGATCCATAACTTCTCTAATCCTTATCTCTTTTTGCAACATTATATACTGAACACAAAGTAACATTCAGATATATCCTCCAACACGCTGGTGTATTATTATAACACATATCATATGATATAGTTTTAACTTGCAACGATGTTGATGAATATATACTTAAATTGAATGTCTTTAGTTTCTAAATGTAGCTTATAAGTTTCTCTTTTTAATAAATTGTATATCTGTTATGAACTACCAAAGCATAAAAATCCTTGTTTTTATCTACGTTTGTTTCCATTACTTTCCCTTTCTTCCATTGGTATTCAAAATATTCCTGAATGCAGCAATGCTTTTGAAAAATCCTTGGATTTCTCTCTCAATGGGTCTTTTATTTTTATTTTTGTTATTTTTTGAAGAAACCCAGAAAAAAATATCCATCATTTTTCTTCACAGAGTAGCACGAATCTAATATTCATGAGATTCGTTTCTCTTGACTTGTCACTATTCTTTCACATCGTGTTATCCTCTTGAAAAAGAGTTGCACTTCAAGTCCACTCTGTTTCCTAACTTCGAGCAAGCGAAGAAAAATGCCGGAAAGAGTTTCTTTCAGAGATTTGATTTATACTGTAGCAGTGCGTGACTTGATCCTTGTTTATGAGTTCATTATGCCAAATATATATTTAAACTAATATTATTTCCTCAAAAAAAAAATAGCTGAATTGAACAGAATGTAATACTTGCATTGGCATTTATTTTACATATACTGGGAAATATTTTGCTTTAATATTGCATGGCACATTTTTTCAGAGGAATAATACTAGGTTTCAATATTTAACTTTATCTAATATAGAATAAATTTGATATACGAAAGATAAAATCCAGTCAAAAATCATTTCCATGTATCTTACTAACATGACCTTTGGGAAAGAGCCTAATAAAATTATTATAGTTTTTTCCTCAGAATTCGAAATATAGTTAAAGAACAATTTTCTTGACATGTTCCTTGCATTTACAAAATCTACAGATGATTTAGTAGAATTTTCATTAATTTCATTTCATTCAATGAAGGAATCAATGAAAACTATTATGATAGACTTTTTTCATTATTGGTAATATACGAGATATATTATGTCTTCTTTAATTCATTTTGCAAAATTTAATTCTAGGTACTAGCTCTGATTTTTTCCTATTACTATTGATATATAGACCACCCGGTATATACATATATCCTATGAGAAAATCACGTGACAGGAAGGAGTGAATCACGTAAATCTTCAATCTGAAGTTCAAGGGTAAATGGAAAGATTTTCAACTGAAATTATCTTTCTTCTGAAAATTTCATTCAAGTTTTCTCTCTGAAGCAATAAGGGAAAAACTAAAATATTGACTGATTTATTTGAGTAAAGAGTGCATACATAATATAATGTTCAGTGGCATAACGTACAACTACGCATTATGGGGGGCCCAAATCCTAACTGGCGCTAATTATAATCCCTTTGTAATAGGTATTGGTGCCCAAAACCTGATTTTGCACGGGGGAATCTAATTATCTCCCGTTACGCCACTGATAATGTTGTATATTCGGATATATACTTCGATGCTGATAGTTATATATTAACATTATATTAAGTTTTCAGCATAAATTAAATTGGAGTTGTAACTTATATTTTTTGATGCGTAGCATCTTTACTCTCGGTTGCTGGATATTTGTTGCAGTGATTTCGTGAAAAGGGACGGAGATGCGTAACAGGAAGTCGGGGAAGCGAACGCCGTTTGATTTCACCAAGCAGCGCGCTTGACGGCGTCTTTTCCGTACCCTCCCAGTAAAGTACTGTTTTTTCTCCTTCATTCAAGAGGGTCCCCCCCCCCCGAGCGGTCTAAGGCGTGGGATCTTTGTTTTTGTTTTGTTTTCTCACTTAAGGGTCAGAGAAGAAGCTAAGTCCTTTAGCTGGATCTTGTAAAGATATAACCATGGGGGGTCCATATCTAGTAATCATATAGCGGACAGTCTTTTTTATGATGTTAATTTTAGCATTTCAAAAGATTCGAATTCAAAAACCCGGTTTCGTTTTCTTGACTCTAAATCCCCTTCGCACATACCAGCAAGTATTATTAGACTTCATCCAGGATAAACTTGCGATTCTTACGCTCAAATGTTAAAGTCTCAGGGCTCGTTGTGTATGAAATCTGAGGTTACATTAATATGTGTAAACTATATTAATGATTAAATAAACTGTTAAGCGTCTGACAAAGTTCATTATTCTTAAAAAATGCGAAAAAGTAATATGGAATTATTCAAATATTTTAGTGTACATCTTTTCCCTACTTTGAGGTTAATTCCTGTCCCTGTGAATATGATATTTTTAATAGTGATTAAAAAAAAACTAACTAATTAATAAAGCTATAATTATTCGATAGAAAATTATTATTTCCAATCATACCCGATTCATTTTTTTCAGGATTTAAGTTACTATTGTGTATTTACCACGATAACGTGTCAGATGTTACACATCATATGCGACTACTTAAGACTCGTTCTTTTTTTTCAACAAGTTTAGTTGCCTTGGGTTTCCTTCAACTCTAAACATTATTTTTTGTTTATCTTGATAGGATAATTAAAACTACAAATTAATAAGTCTACATCGTTATTATACGAAGGTGGATTTAATTCTTAGACACATACATAAGAATAAGTCGAATTTCTTCAATCATAATACATGATTGTTGCAACATGCAATATTTCTGCAACATAAATGGCTAGCAGATTTTAGTAGAATCGGTTGTTATTAAAGGAGTTTTTTTTTCTCTTTTTAGAGTAGGGACTAGTAGAGGGATAGTATAGCTTCTATTATCTTTTCAATTTTAATTTACAAAAATGATATATATCCATAAAAACTCTTAAATGAAATACAAAAGTCCATTGCACTCTCTTCGACCTGAAAAAGACTATGATATAAAAACTCTAGGATTGGAAAAACCAATACTTGTTTTAAAACAGGAATTTCAGTAAGATGTTCATGATTAGAACCTACTTTACAACAGCTCTTAAGGGTATTTAACTGACTGATTGAAAGTTCCAAAATAGATTTAAATTCAGAACATGAAAAGCTTAAGTTCTTGCTTATAACATAATTCCAATGAATAAGGTAATTATCAATACTACTTAATTTTACCGTCTGTAATGGTCCTCAACTCTATAGTATGACCAAGAAATGAAGAAGGAAATTTACCTTCAGCATAAAGATAATTATGACACTTCTTCAGTTCATCTGCTTCTCTTTACCAACAAAAATCAATTTAAATTTCTTGGAATCTTGTAACCAAAATACTACTACGTTATTTCAGCTACCATTGCCATAGTACATACAAGGCTCTTTGAAGGGATGAAAGTAACCTCTGATGGCCAAAGAAGTTACAATACTTGTCTTCACTGACCTGAATTTCAACTTTTTCTATTTTTCATTGTTCTTCTATATTGGCTAAACTCCACACCAGAGACTTAAACCCCACATTCCATCAACTTTTTTATTCGCCAAAAGTCTTTGACATTTTAAGGATCATTTTGGATGCCTTCGGCGCCCTTTTTTTCTCCACACTACTTGGAAAAGACAATAACAACAACTTGAATTTAACAAGTTTTGTATACAATTTTTAATATGCGTTTAATATAAGTTCTTTTTACTTGCATGCATGCTCCTATACGACTCATTATGACAGTGAAATCAAGGTCATTCATTTGGCCATTCATCAGATTTCTACCTGTCTCTCCACCTCTGATAAGTCTGTAATTTTATTGGATTCAAATTCTGCCCTTCTATTCATGGCATGTAACCAAGACAAACCAAGTTCCCGAGTACAGAGTCGCAGGTAGATGCTGAGTGGAATTCCAACATAGGTTGTCTTCCAATGTGTGCCTTCCCATTGTTGCCTTTGGAGAAATGAAATGGGAGGCATTATAGCAAAAAGAGGCATGAATATTATCCAAAGATATACTACAGATATTCCTTTTCCCTCAGCAAAACTTGAAATTGATAGAACTTATAAAAGATGCTTTCGAGGTGCTGCCACGCCAGTTCAGATAAAAATAAATCATGGAGGGTGCTATTAAAGTATAACTGTGTCTTGGACTTTTCTCGTCTTGCTGCTGTGACTGGTTATTGACTACACATATGACTGCATTTGCGCTCATTTGATTCGTTTTTACCTGACTGACTCCCCTTTTTGTGTTTTGTGTGCGTCTGGACAAGAAATGAACACTGCTCATCTTCACGTGTGCTCTATATTTAAGAGTTTGGTCTGTACTGTAAAGAAATATTTAAGAGCTCATTGCCTAGTTACCTGATGGACAATCATCAGGTATTTGATAAATAAATAAAAACTGCATAAGTATAATGCAAATTCCTTTGATCTTTTTTTGTAATTTTTAACAGTTTCTTTTTGCTGTATATGTTGCATAATCAATTGAATCTTAGATGGTGCTACAGGACTGCTTATTCGATCCAAAACCGATTGAAATGCAAACAAAACAAGATTTGACTGTACATTTTTTTTCTTCTAAAAACGTATGCAGTACCAGTGGAG
The DNA here is from genome assembly GCA_019973975.1 of Trichonephila clavata. Lineage (NCBI taxonomy): Eukaryota > Metazoa > Arthropoda > Arachnida > Araneae > Nephilidae > Trichonephila > Trichonephila clavata. The sequence continues at coordinate 15,114 of BMAO01020016.1, read as the reverse complement.
TTTACGCTGATAATAAATATATTAAAAGGATGCCACTGCACACAATGGAGCTATGAAATTATTTTCGATAGCTTACTATAGCTCTTTAAATCACTTCAGGCTGAATCACGTTAAGTTACTTCTTTAGTAATAATTTTTAGGGCTCCAACCTTTCCAGAGAAGGTACCGCACGAATTGGGTTTTGCGGTATTACAAGAAAAAATTCCCATAGAACTAAATGCAATGAGCATGGAGGTCACTCAAACATGTAGTGAAACAACATGATCTGGAAATATTTAATTGCTTTACTCTCTTTTTTCAATAATTGACACTTTTATGTGCCATGGGACAATGGAGAATGATATAGAGCTGCTAATTTAATGAGCATTTTAGATCTTTTAGTCTCAATAAGTAAATGAGAAATTTCACATCCCCCTCATCGGAAAATTGGAGTTATGTAAAGACTTGAAGACTTAGTAATAATAGTTACAAGTGATCAGCGTTTACGGGCTTTAACCAGGGTTGGCTAACCCGCGGCGGGGGTGCCTCTGGTTTGGTTGTATTTCCGCTAATGTAATACTGTCGAATATATTGAGTACAACCTTGTAATATCGGTACTTATAATTTATTTATTATAATATATATATCTGTAAAAGAATACTGTGTTATAAAATAGATATTGCATTGCATATTTTCATTTAAATACTTTCTCTAAAAACGAACTCTGTAAAGAGGAGCAAAAATGTGTGAACAATAAAAACTTATCAAATTAAAAACACAAATTGATATATCTTTAATAATAACCCTATATATTGAAAATTTCAAAATAATTTATCAATAAAAAGTTATTTACTTTAATTAGGGTTTAATTTTTTATAATTGTCAAATTGATCCCCAACGGCGGTTTTAGGTTTGTCCGAAATCCGGCAGGTCCAGTGTTACATGAGGAAATATACTGCACTAATAGAACTCTTAGTTATAGGGTGTTCACATTGTGTTCCAAGTGCAAGTCCCAGCCTGGTAACAGAACACAGTAGCAAATAGGTCATTGGTTAGCATACACAATAGAAACGCGAAAAAAAAATTAAAAATAGCTTTATTTAAAAGTGGCATGATTTCTTCCTTCTATAGCCACTATACGCCAAGTAGACATACAGCCACAAATTGAGATAAACATTCTAACAAACTCTATATATTCCTTTACAAGAAATGTTAAATAAGGCATATTTAAAATAAATATACTTTTATTACTTTTTTTAAACAATAAACTATGTCCCAGCCCTTTTTTAACTATTAAATTAACATTTTCAGTCTGAGTAGAAGAAAAAAATCAAATATTTCTTCTCAATATCACTTAACTTAATGTTTCTCCTTAAAAAGTCATTATTATTTTAATAGATGATAAAATAATTTCCTGAATACAGCAACTAATTAAAATATCTAAGCAAAAATAGTTATTATTCCTAATAACTTACTAAAGTCTACGGTATTGCAACCAGAACAGAATCTTCTTTTCAGACTAGAATAAATTAAAAAACTTAAGAACATATTTATTAGTAAAACATTCCTTATCATTTACCTTTTGTTATGATTTTAAATGTTATCCTTCCAAAAATTTCCCACAAAGAAAAAAAACTCAAAACAAATTTTACACTATATTTTTGAAGAAATTGCTTGTTGTTAGAAAACGAATCTAATGTCTTATAACTTGCTCTTACCACAATAAACTAGATTTAATCATGATTTATGTCTCCTTTTGTAAATAGTAAACATGTTCCTTTTTTTTTTATTGAGGGTGTTTTAGTCTTCCAGAAGTCTCTAAAGAACAATATTCTGAAAGAATCTTTTCTTCTTTAGAGGTCCTTAAGAACTCTTTAAAATGTTTATTACTACCCACAGAAAACATGGCAAAAAATATAATGATGATGGAGTAGGAAAAACTACATAAAAACTTTGGATTTTAGGATTTTTAAAAACATCTTTTAAACTTAACAGCGAGAATTTTTGGTAAAAATATTTTTATTTTAGATACATGAATATTTGCCAATAAATGACATAAATAAGGAATTTATATAAAATAAAATTTATTCTTTAGCAATTAATTATTTGTATGTGTTACAAAACATGGTTGTTTTACGTTATGAATATTGTGCACCGAAAAAGCTGATATGAGATTAAAATAAATGTTATTTTTATATATTTTATGAATATTGTACGCCAGCATTTCTCAAACAGTGGGGTGTGTCCGCCCTGGGGGAGGGGGTGCGTGATAACTTTACTAGGGAAGTGCGAGCATATTGTAATGTCGGATACAAAACATTATTTAAAAAAGTAAATAATTAACTGAAAGCAAACAAACACAATATACAGTCTGGCATAGTAAAAATGTAACTTTTAAATGTTTAAATAATTAATTTAACAATACTCAGTTAAAAATAAATTTAATAATTACCAGTGACCCCATGGGCTTATCATATATAAAATTATGTACAAAACTTAAGGTATCCCACTACTTGCAACAATATTTTTTTTTAAAATATAGAGATATGGTGATTTTTGCTGTTGTTTTTAATTTTTTTATCGTACATTTTATCAAAAATATGCTAAAAGTATGAAGAGAAAAAGAAATTATTATTACTAAAATGGGAAAAAATGACTAAAAATTTACAGAAAAGTAACATAAACGCGGCCCATTCTATACCAAAAGTTTATGAACAAATTTTCAATTATTCAATTGTGATGTGTTGCTATGTTATAAATTTTTAAAATGACCTTCAGAATAAGAAATGTTTTAATTTTTACAAAAACTAGAGCACTTATCTGAGTTATTATATGAAATTGCTTAAAAAGACAGTTATTACATTCACTTAAAGGACTGTAAATTTTGTAATAAAGCAGTGATTGATAAATCTGAATGTTATAACACTTGTACTATTATACAGAACATACACAAAAAATTCGATTAATTATTTTCAAAATATTTTGAGGAATTAATGTCCCCGTTTGAGCATTTTAAAAAAAACACATTTCGATTAAAACGCGTTTTAGAGTATGACATATATTGCTTACATTAATGACATCTGCTTTTATTAAAATATTGTAGTTTTTCTTCTTTCTTTCAGCGTTTCTCAACTCCCAAGGCGGCATCATAACTTATCGAGGTGTGGGGGTGTGGGGGTGCAAGCATATTGGAAAGTCGAAAACAAAGGATCATTTTAAAAAATAAATAATTTACCGGAATTAAACAAAGAAAATATATATGACATAATAAAAATGTCACTTACAAATGTATTATATAACTAATTTAACAATACTAAAAAAAGTCATAAATAAGTTTAATAATTACCAGTGGCTTAGCATATTTAAAATAATATGCAAAACTTAGCTTGATATTGGATAAGGTTTATTATTAATCCCTTAAATGTCGATTAAAACTTAACGTATTCGCTCCTCAATGCTACAGTTTTCTACGCAAGCGAGTGCATGGAATGTATTGTAATGGGTGGAGAAGAAAAGGAATACATAAGCAAATCCTTCAGTAACTCAGTCAAGATCCTTTTGTTACCGCCCAAACCTTTCAGAACAATTTTATGGATGCCAGGGCATGGAAACGATTGCACTTTGGAAAGACGTACATTTACGTACCGGGCAATAAACGCTTTGTCTGAGCGATACGTTTATATACGCCGGCGGCATTTAAGGTATACGACTACCCTTAAATATTAAATTTTGCCAAATTTTACATTTTTTTACTACTTTATTTTATAGACCATCTTATTAGTATGAAACAAATACCAAGCTCATTATAGTTCGTTCACTAGAATAAAAACTACAAGTTGTTGTGCCCTCAGGCCACTCCTTACACTAATACCTTCCTGTCTATATGAAAATACTGCTGGATGTGTAGGCGGATTTAAATGATCAAAAGACATCATTGCAATTTAAAAAGATTTATTGATTCTTATCAGTAAATATGTTTAGACAGACATAATTCACTTTTAGAAAAACAAATGACAGTTGAGTAAAGGCGGTATCACACGTGCATTTTTTTGGCCCAACTTTTCGCCGAATCTGAGGAGGAAAGGTTACTGTATACAAAACGACATGCTCTGACATCAGCCACGTTCTTTCTCTACATTGAAACATTTTATTCGCTGATTTTTCTGCTTCGAAAACAAACATCCAATATTATTTCTTTTATTTCGCTCGCGCTTTTGTTTATGAGGGTAAACAGAAATGGAGCATCATTCTGTTTAAAATATTATACGCCGTTAAAATATTGCAGATCATTAAAATATATTACGCCATATTTCATGCGAAGTTACCACCGTTACGGCCATCTTGTTTATGACGTAGGGTGCCGAAGAACCCCATTGGCTGGAATTTCAAGCAACTTTCATTTAGAGCAACTTTCTCAGTTCACTGGCAAAAAGTTGTTCTAAAGCCATTGCTATGGCAACGGAGTAAAAATTGCACGAATTGGAACAAAAATTGCACCAAATGTGTACGTGTGATAAGGCCTTAACGAAGCAGGGAATCACTTCTAGCGGAATACACAGAATATCAACTGCATCTAGGAAAGCTTAAACGCGCACAATTATAGCTAAGCCACGTGCGAATAATCTCAATATCTTAAACAATATCACTGACCTTATATTTTACATCGGCTGTTCCTTCGTGACGACTTCGGCCCTTTTAATGGCTGGAAGAACGGGTGAAGAATCCACGCTCAGTAGTATTGATTTTCTCTCTTTTCAATCCGCTTCTCTTCGCGAACCTCCACACGTAACAGGCTATCTACAATTGTCAACAACTTCGTGTCGACGTCTCGATCTTGAATTCACTTGACTTCTTACTTCCTATCACCTAACTTCTTAACTCGCGAAAATTGAACATAAATAATATATCTTATTTACATAAATCACGCTGGCTCTCGGTGAAGATTGGTTGAAATAAATAAATTTCTTGAAGAAAAATAGAGGAGATTAGTAGAAGACCGTATAGATATGTCACAAATTGTTTTAGTAAAAGCATATGCCATTACTTAAAGCAATATGTCATACTTTAAAAGACGTTTACTCGAAATGTGTTTTTAAATGCTTAAATAGGGCCAGCGATTGCTAAAAAAAGTTTTAAAAATAATGAACTGCCATTTTTTGTACATGTTCTGAATAATAGTAGAAGTGTTTTAACTTTCAGGTTTATCAATCATTGTTTTATAACAAAATTTAGAACCCCTTATATGAATATAATCACTGTTTTTTAAGTGATTTTTTAAGTGATTTTTTTAAGTGACTAGTTTTTCTAAAAATTAAAATATCTCTTATCCTGAAGGTCAATTCAAAAATGAATAACATAGCAACACAGCAGAATTAAAAAATTGAAAATCTGTTTATAAACCTTTGGTACAGAATGGACCGCGTTTATGTTATTTTTTGTCAATTTTTACCTAGTCTTGCATATTTTAGTAATAATAATTTATTTTCGATTTTTAATTTTAGAATATTTTCCTTAAAATGTACTAAAACAATTTAAAAACAACACAAGAATCCCGAAATTTCCATTTTTATATAAAAAAGTTGTGGCAAGTAGTCGAGTACCTTAAGAGTAAGTTTAATAATTACCAGTGATCCCATGGGCTTGTCATATATACATTTATATACAAAACTTAACACTTATCCTGATAATGTGTACGGTTTATAATTAACCCTTTAACATCTGATTAAAAGTTTAAAGATTTGATCCTTAATGTTACAGTTTTCCACGAAGGGAGTATATGGAATGTATTGGAAGGGGGTGGAAAAGAAAATGAAAAAACAACATAATCCTTCGCAAATCCTATCAAGAATAATTTGTTACCATCCAAAGTTTTCAGTACAATTTTTTGGATATGAGGGCACTTTGGAAAGACGTATATATACGTACAGAACAATAAACGCTTTGGCTGAACGATACGTTTATATACGTCGGTGGCACTGAAGAGTTTAAAGTCGTATTGAGAAGCTTTCGCGTTAAACTATAGTATTATTGAGTTTAATATACTTCTAAGCTGATAGATTACAGTAATGTGGGTGCTGAAGTCTGCTGCAACCTATTCTCCTTCTATACACCAATAGGAATTCACAGCACTGCTTTTGATGCCGAAATTTCAGCTATATGTATTGCTCTATCTCGACTTCTTTGGCACACAGATCGTGTTTCAAAAGTAGTTATTTTGTGGGATTCAAGGGCGGCCCTCCAAGCAATATCTTCCATCGAGGCACCTTTGTCAGAGAATATTCTTAAATGTCAACTGTTAATTGGTGATTTACTTCAATGTCATGTAGACATTGCCATGCAATGGATTCCGGCGCACTGTGGCATTGATGGGAATGAAAATGCCGATTGCTTGGCGAAGAAGGGGACAAAAATATTAAAAACCTCTAACAATACAGTTCTTTTTTATAGCTCCAAAAGAATTATAAAGGAATACTACAGAGAGAAATTCTGGTCTAAATTCAACCAAACGAATAAACAAACGGTGTGGTTTAGCAAACTCCTTCACATTCCAAAATGGGCACGAGATAGAGCTGTGGCCTATTTTCGACTCGCCACTGGCCACGACTGCCTATCTAAGCATCTAAACATGATAGGCATTGCCCAGAGTCAACTTTATAAACTGTGCGACTCCAATGAAGAAATGGACGCCATTCATTTGGCACGCTGCCGTGCACTCAGCTCTGGATCCATGTGGAGCAGATATTGGGAGGCCAGACACAAAATGTGTGATTTATAGACTATACTGTGAACTTGTGTTTCTTTTCTTATTTTTTCTTTCATCATTTTTTGTGTTGTACTTTGTTTTTTGTCAATATTATCTGCTTTTCATTTTGTTTGCAGTTGTCTTGTAATCCGCCATTGGAAATAAAACAAAAGTTTGCTATATTGGTATGAATGGAAGGGGTGCGAGGAAAATTACGATTGAATATTGGGTAGAAAATACTGAAAGTTTGAGAAAATTTGTTACGCAAATATATTTTTTTCTGAATTTAATACCTGGTAAATTTCCTGAACGGTAGTTCCTATAAAATTAATTCTTTTTATGCAGTAATAAAGAGAAAAAAAAGGACTCTCATTCTTTTTAAATGCGCCTATATATCATTAGAAACTATTATTGGTAACATATTTATTTTTCGTAATTATATACTTATTATATAATTACTTGGAATTTATATTGTTAACACTTCTTATTAAAGAAACAAGTGCTTCCGCTATGTTGCAATCGCATGTAACAATTTAGAATCACAGAGTTTATTTTTCTAAAAAGCATATTTATTGAAAATTCAGTTACTTACTTTACAAAAATTATATTTCTGAAAATAAAAGTTGCCATAACAAAAAATCAAACATAGTATAAAACATCATATGACTACGTTATACAAGAAAATTGCGGCAGCAGATAATTGATTGTAATGATTGCCAAAAAAAAAAAAAAAATGCTTTAACAAGATTTAAAGTCTGAATGTGAAATATGTAATATTGAAAAAAAAACATAATACAAACAATATTTATTATGCATTTCATCTACATTATAATTTAACGCATTGTACAACTGATATAAATCATTAAATAAAAGAAAATATCAACATGAAAGTTTTTATTTTACTATGTGTACTAAAAATAAAATATACACTACTCGTCAAGTTGACATAGAAATATAGGGTATATTGGGATAGAGTTTAGTTATTATCCTAACTATATCCTAATCCACTAGGCGCAGGATAGTAAGAAATTGTTGCTACAGTCGTACAACAACAAACACTTGGTCTTTGGAACCAAAATATATATATATATATATATATATATATATATATGCTCTTGTACATAATAGGCACGGGTTTCAAATCCCCGGTTGGGCAAGGTCGACTCAGTCTTTTATCCCATCAATGGGCCGATAAAATGAGTACCAAGCTTGATTGGAAACTGAAAACTGGGGGTTTCGCGTCAAACTGACCAATTCACCGAAGTATCTGCACATACTTCCCAGCGCCTAAGGTCACGAAAGCTGAGATAGGCACAGCAGGTAGACAGGTGGGAGGGGGTTAACGGGCTGCAATTCGTCGGCCAAGCATATCCCACACATGCTCTAATGGATTCAAGTCCAGTGAGTATGCTGGCCAATTTATACGGGTGATATCCTCTGATTGAAGGGATTCGTCTACAATGTTTGCACGGTGAGGACGGGCGTTGTCATCCATAAACAGAAATTCGGCACCCATGGAGACCCGAAACAAACGTACATGTTGTTGCAGAATGACATCCCGATAGATGTGGCCTGTCATCGTTACACTCTGAACATGCAGGTCAGTTCTGGAACCAAGAATAATTCCTCTCCAAACGAGCCATCCTGCACCACCGTAACGGTGTCGTTTAATGGTGTTCTCTTGGTGGTAACGGGTACCTGGCGCTCTCCATATGAAAGTCCGGTGAGAATCAGACAGCAAACTAAACCTGGACTCGTCGGAAAACATCACACAAGACCACTGTTTGCGGTGTCCACAATGCATGCTCTCTACTCCAGGTTAATCGTAGGTGACAGTGAGTTGCGGTAAGGGGAACACATCCGACAGGCCCTCGAGCATATAGACCAATGTGCCCTAAGCGTCTGTACACGGTCTGCTTTGAAACTGTCGTACCGGTAGCTGAAGACAACTAACGATATAGGTCTGATGCTGTGCCCCGTCTGTTTCTTTTGGCAGTAACTGCCAAATACGGGTCCTCATTCGGCGTTGTAACTCGGAGGAGACCTGTGCTGTAACATCTACTCGCATTACCATCATCTTGGAGTCGTTGTCAAAGCCTGGAGATGACACTCTGGGCGATTCCAAGTTCCTCGGATACTTCCAGCTGGGTACGTCTACATTCCAGTCGTCCTATAATTCTACCACTTAAACAATCATCCAAATGCTTCCTTTGTGCCATAACTATGCGGTTATTGCACTGAAAGGCTTTTAAAGCGCTTGTGTACAATTTTACTTCTTTGCCACCATTTCTTATATACCCCTTTCTTACACTCTCGTCATTGTGACGTACTATCCGGCCATCTGGTGGTTTCCTGTAATTTGCATATTCTTCTTCTGGATGTGTGTGATAATTCTACAGGTGAAATTTTTATTTTAGAGTTCAATTTTTTGTGTGATTCTGAATTATCCTTAATTTATGGACATGAGTGTATATATATATATATATATATATAGTCAAAAATATATCTACTAGAGAGGGATGAACAAACAAGAATAAAAACAGAAAAAATTGAAATTGCAAGATAACCAGGCAATAGATTTTAGAAAGGATATATAAAAAATTATAAATAATAGAGTTAAATATAAAAATATGGAACTACAATGTTATAAATATTCCTAACACAGGACAGCTTATATAGGAAATAATATTTAAAAAAGTATATATATATATATATATATATATATATATATATATATTGAACTGCACTCTGTTGCGCAACATCCCATGAGAGCCAAAATATACTTCGCCTATCTCTTTCTTCGAGACCTTAGGCGCTGGGGTGCATGTGCAGAAGTTTCGGTCAAGTGTTTAATCTGACGCAAAACCTCCAGTGTTAAGCTCTAAAGTAAGTTTGGTACTAATTTATTGACCCACTGAAGGGATGAAAGGCTGAGTCAACCTTGCCCAGCCCGAAATTTGAATTTGAACCTCGGACCTGTGGTATATATATTCAAAAAGAAAACATTTATTCATTAGTGAAAAAATATAATCTAATTTTTCATACTTTTGCTTATTTCTACTTTTCGCCTTTGAAGGTCTTTATCTTCATTGCAAATACAATTTAAATTGAAACGTTTTGAAAATGATTCAAAATAGATTTCACTTCATATACTGCTAATATAACCAACAATAATTTTAATTTTAGTTTGATGAACTTTGTTATTTTAAATAGTGTACGTAAAATAAGCTTTTGTTTTGCTAATATATGTAATTTATACTTCGAAGAATAAAATAAATTTTTTTAAATTGATCGAAGAAGGTAATTTTTTGTGCTGTTCTGTAATATTAAAATTACCATGATTTATATCTTAAAGTTATTTGTTTTTTAAAAAAGCTATTCTACAAGGCAAATAAATCATGATTTTAATTTACGTATTGATAAATATTTTCAATTTTGCCTCCTCTTCTAGAGCTGAAAGCTTGATAAAGTGTTTCATTACAGGGGTTTTTCGATAAATACTTTGCAAACTCTTACAATCTTCCACCAATATCAGGAACATTTTTCATTCGTCCAACGCAAACAGCTCTTCAAAAATAAAATCTAGCTACTATTCATTATAGTATCCTGATATTAGATTCCTGTTTCCAATATATAGATCAAGTCTAATACATTACTTGAAGTTGACTAAATTCTAATTCATTGCTTTCTCTTTTTTATTTACCAACTCTAGTTTCAAGCAGCAAAACTAAAACCTAAAAATAAAAATTTAATCCTCTCGTTAGCTCGTGTTTATATTACCGTGAAATTAAAAATTTGAAGGATGTATTTAAAAAGAAAAAGGAGTTTTTTAAAAGTATAATATTCTAGATGCTTAAACAGTCGTCTTATGGAAAGACGTAATAAAACATTTTTTTTGTTAACATTTAGTTTTAAAAAATTGAATTTATTACATTTTAACTTTTATGAGATTGACGGACCCGATGCTGGTTACTTAAACTGAGAAATAATATAAGACATAACTTTATCTGAGATATGCTGCTTTTGTCTTAACTAGCTCTTGCATAAACTAACATTTGAATAAAAAAGAAACAATTCTGGAATTTTTAATAAAATTTTCAAAAAGAAATATTGAGAAAAAAAATGTTTGAGCTAAATTTCCAAATTTAACCGCACATTTCCTACTAGTAAAATTTAAAAGCCCCTGTAAATTTTTTATTACTTAGTGTTGTTTCTCTCTTGTTACTCTTGTTATTGTACTCAGATCAGCGCGGAATCTACATTTTTGAATGCAATTTTTATGTACCTACCTTTTCTTGTAATGAATTTAGATATTCTATTCATTACTTTCAATAGGTTTTTAGTTCAGTATTATTAATAGAGAGGGAAGGTTATCTGGACACAAAACATGTTCAAAACCACTTCTATATAGAATTTTTTTTTATTTATAAGCTGTCCTAAGTCAATTGTTCATTATACTGTAGCATCCCTATTTCGATATTAATCTATTATTTTATTTTTTCATATATCCTTTATAAAGTCTATTGTCTTGTTAACTTGCAATTAGGACACAAATGTGGATGCGTGTCATCGTCTATGGTTTCTGCTCTCATTGAAACAAACAAAAGGAAAACACTTAATAATACTTTCTCTGAATTGGTGGCTGAAAACTGCGCGCTGCGTGTAAGAACTCACTGGACTCGGACAAAATGCCACATAGTCAAGTTCGATCGGATTTGTGTATCTACTTAAGAAATGGGTATCTAAGTACCTAAGAAATGGGTATCTAAGTACCTAAGTATGGGTACTAAGAATTGTGTATCTACTAAGAAATCTAGGGTTGCCCGCATTAGATTAGATTAGTGCACGTCTACTATCACCGCAACTGATATTCTGCAGATACGTCAATGGCGTTAGGTCGGCAACTATGGCATCATCGGAGTCATTAATGTACTTTGGTTGTGGATTCAATGAAGCAGCAGCTAACGCGTCAACTAGACGATGATCAGGCGTTGAATGTTTACATGAAGAACATGATACATAATTTTATGTATCTGAGAGGCGTGTTCCAAAAGTCAGTGTATAAGCTCGGCTACAATTCAGAGAAATTAACTCTTTATTACGATCCCTATTAAAATATTCCAAAAATATAATTAAACTTATACCCAATTATGATCCTGATATTTCCAATTACGATCCTTACTACACATTATATAGTCGGAGATTTTAATGTTAATGGCGTTAGGTCGGCAACTATGGCATCATCGGGCAAGTCATTAATGTACTTTTGGTTGGATTCAATGAAGCAGCAGCTAACGCGTCAACTAGACGATGATCAGGCGTTGAATGTTTACATGAAGACATGATACATAAACATTTATGTATCTGAGTGGCGTGTTCCAAAAGTCAGTGATATAAGCTCGGCTACAATTCAGAAATTAAATCTTTATGTTACGATCACTATTAAAATATTCCAAAAACATAATTAAACTTATACCCAATTATGATCCTGATATTTCCAATTACGATCTTACTACACCCATTATGATAGTCGGAGATTTTAATGTTAATGGCGTTAGGTCGGCAACTATGGCATCATCGGACAAATCATTAGTGCACTTTTGGTTGTGGATTCAATGAAGCAGAAGCTAACGCATCAACTAGACAATGATCAGGCGTTGAATGTTTACATGAAGAACATGATGCATAAACATTTATGTATCTGAGTGGCGTGTTCCAAAAGTCAGTGGTATAATCTAGGCTTCAATCACAAATTAAACTCTTTATGTTACGATCACTATTAAAATATTCCAAAACATAATTAAACTTATACCAATTATGATCCAGATATTTCCAATTACGATCCTTACTACACCTATTGTGATAGTCGGAGATTTTAATGTTAATGTCTCGCATGACCACTCATCACCCGGCTTCATATACAGCGAGTTCAATTTGTCTCACATCGAAACTTCTCAACACATTAGGTAATACTGTTTGGATTTAAAGTTTACCAAATGGATCCTGTATGTCTGTATGTCTCACAGACATATAATTAGTAAAGTTATATTATAATACAGTGATTACTTGTTTACTTCATTTCTTTCATGATCCGCTGAAAGGAAATAGTTGCCATTGAAAACAAAACATGGAAACCCTGAGGACTTCTTAGTGTTCAAACATGATTGTGATATACATAAATAATAATTTATGTAAAAAAATTTACCCGTTACCAGACTTATTTACGTACAACACATGGTTGGATCCATGACTAAGCCACACCATTTTTTTTTTGTTTTGTTATAATTTGCAAAATTTTTCCTTCCATCTATTGCAGGTTATAAAAAGGAGTCCTTAGACATTAAAAACATTCTTATCATCTTAATATTCCATTGTCAAAATCTCATAAAATTCTGCTTAATAATTTATGCTGCCTATAGCACACATCATATATATATCCATATAATATCACCATTTATATATTAATTGTGTTTATTACAGATAGAAAATGTAATTTTCTAACTATCCATTTTAGTAAAACTTAAAGTAGTTAAATTTTTTAAACGCATACGGTTTTCAATTTAAATTTAATTAAAAATATTGTCTGTAAATACGAAGAAGTGTCTAAATAGTTTTATTTCCAATTTCAATTAAAAAAATGCTTATATACTGCTGTTTGTAAAAAATGCAACACCATGAAGAAATCACCAAAATTGAATGAAATTTAGTGCACAAACGACTATATTAGTACATATAAATGAAGAAATTTTCAAAGCAAATAAAAAAACCTTTAAATGTCTGAAATCAGTATTTGGTGTAGCCACCACGCACTGCAATACGTGCTGCTATACAAGGTGGTATGGAGTTAAACAGATTTTGATTGCCAACTTGTAGAAGAGAATTCCATATTGCTTGAATGCGCAGCAAAAGTTCGTCTTTTGAACCTGCAGGATGCGGATCACAAGTGAGACGCCGACCAACCAATTCCCACATGGGTTGAACAGAAGTCTCGAACAGTCTTTGCAATATGTGGGCATGCATTATCCTGCTCAAAGATAGTTAAAAGGATGCCTTGAGGGAGGGGAACGAATGTGGGCTGAAGCACTTCACGGACGTACCTGTTGCTATTGATATTATCCTCAAATCGGAACCAATTGGATCGTCCATGATACGAAATCGCACCTTAAACCATAACTCCGGGTTTTAAGCCACTATGTAGTTCTATAACGCACTCTGAAAGGCAGTGTTTACAGGCATAACGTCTAACACGAATGCGGCCATCATGGTCTCACAAATTGAAGCGTGATTCATCTGAAAAGACAACTTGGTGCCAATCAGCTTGCCAAGCTCTGTACTCATGAGCCCATTGCAAATGCAGCCGTCGATGGTTTGCCATGAGGGGGGATCCTATATAAAGCACCCTTGCACGCAATTCACGGTGCAGCAGACGTCGTCGAATTGACGAAGCGGACATTAGAACACCTGTAGTAGTAGACCAACGGGCTGCCGACTAACTGGATGAGGCTGTACAGTCATTTCACCGCCAAGCGGAGCAGGTGTCTATTGTCGCGCGCAGACTTCAACCTCCATCGTCCACTGCCTGTTTTTTTTAATTGTTCGGTGCTTGTCAGTCCACTGTTTCCAAACTCTCATCACTGTACAACAGCTCCGCTATACACGAGCTCCTATTGCGCGATAGGAATATCCTTCTTTTTAGAAGTCCGATAATCCTTCCCCTCTCAAACTCCGCGAGTTGTTATAATTTTTCCTTACTTCGTCGTGAAGGTATACTTAGGTATCACTAAACGTTCGCCACTAGCAAATAAACATTAACTACTTTCCCCATCCCACTACAGTTTTCTATTTATACGCTTCCAGCATTAGTTCAGAGGACACTGGGCCCGCCACGCGTGCGGGGTGGCTCTGAAACATTACTATTTTACGTAACATCCTATAATTAATATTTGCTGCAATGTTCATTTAATTATGATGATTCCTTCATGGTGTAGCACTTTTTACAAACAGTAGTGTATAAATATATTTCCAACCATTGCCTTTACTAAATAGTATTATATTCTTTCATATTGCAATAAACTAACTCATAACAATAATTCATTGTTGAAGAGTGGTTTTTTTCTCCCTTATACTATTTTTTTTTATTTAACGTTTAATAAAAAAATTAGCGTTTTATTTAAACTGATGCATTTCATTGTACGTCTGGTAATCTCCAGCAGATAAAAAAGCTTAGCATCTGCGACTATTTAAGTTCTTCAATTGAAAATATTATTTTAATATTAGTAACTTAGTGGAGGAGTTGGGGAGCATTTGTTTGGGTTTGGGGACCACCTTGAGGGAAAGTAAATACCAGGAAGTCACATCTTTTTAAAATAATTGCATTCATTTTTAAAAAAATA
>BMAO01020015.1:0-93961 GCA_019973975.1 Trichonephila clavata | reverse complement strand
AGCTATTTTTCTGAATTTATTTTTTTGTTAGTTTTAATGTTGATTTGATGCAATTATTTAAATAAATTATACTTTAAAGCTATTTTTCCTATCTTTAATTTTGTAGTAGTTATTTTCAATATGATGTAAACATATTAAGTGAAACTATTTTTATATGAAATATTGTAAAATTATAGTTCAATAAATTCTTTTGTTGAAATCATTCAGATTGGTTTCTATAATTTGAGCATCTTTCAAGCATCTTTTTTATTTCAAAATTCACCCTCGGAAACGATAGTATAAAGGGCTTAAAATTTGTATTTATATGACGGGGAAATATTAATTACATTATTATTTTTAAAATGCCTTAAGTGAAACTTCATGTAATTGTTGTATTTCCTAATTTATCTTTCTTTGAAAAATTGAATCAAATGCCTGTAAAACAAATGCGTATTTAGGGAAGAAAATTCCTGAGTGAAAAGAGTAGGAAATATTTTACTTTTACTTTATTAACTATCGTTCAAATTAAAAGAACAAATATAAAAAGTAGATAAATGTAAAATTTCAGAAAGATAAATTATCTTCAATTAAAATGTTCCCTAAAGTAGCGTAAAAATCAATTTCATGAGAAGCAATTTATCAAGAAATAAAAAGTATTGTAAAACATAAATTTCTGTAAAAATATTTTTATAGCACAGAAGTCATATGAACTGTAGAAATATGAAGAATATAAATTGAATAAATAAAGCAGAATAGATTTTCAGCAAATGGATGCACTAAAGAATTTATTTAGTTATTATACAAACAGTATGATTTTATTTACAATGCTTGTTCTAAATTTAAAATATTTTTGCAAATACATCAAAAATCATGTTTGTTTCAGGAGATGCTATGCTGGAGCATCGTGAGACGACCCAGCGGGAGTCTCAGCCATATGTACAGGTGACCAGACGGACTTGCTTCACAGAACATCGAAAGCGTATGTCGTGTGGACTATTCCTGACATCCTTCGTCGCTATGTCTTGGGTAGGAGGGACTCATTTGATACGAGCCATGTACGTGGACTATTCTCAAGCTTTGCTGGCCAACGCACAGAAGTTAAACATCACAGCAATGAAAAATTTGGATAGCAAGAATGCAGTACTATTCCCTTTGTACAATGCTCCTTTTTTCACGACGTGGATTTGCACAACATTGAATTTCTTCTTCTTTCCCATCTACTTGACATCGAAGTTTTGCGCACCAGCTTCTGAAAAGACATCAATGAAAAAGGAAATCACGTAAGATTTCATGTAACTTTTTAAAGTTGTACAATTTCTTTTTGGTAACATGAACATGTAGGTCGTGAGAAATTGTAAGAAAAGCTGATAATCGATGAATATGTAACAAGAAGAAAACGAAACATTTTTGAGTGTTAGATATTTTTATTTATGAAGTCCTTTATAAAATTTTATCAATTTTAATTTTTTTTTTAGAAAAGATTTTAAAATATCAAAAGGAATAATGCTTAAGACATTTCTTTTACCCTTTAAAAGCATTTTAGTAAATAAAATGTAAATTTGAATTGATGGAATAAAAAAAACTATAAACATCTAAAAGACAAGAATATTTTTTGAGGTGTATTTGTGGTCGTATTGTTAAATATTGATAACATGTGATGAACACAGATTACTATTTAAACACTGATACTAGTAAAAAACAATCAGTAAAATCTAGAATAAGTTTTTCAATATGAAAACATTTTATAGTATTCTTAGGAATTAGTGTTTTTATATGAGTTTGCCACAACATTTTTTATGTTGCTACTTACTTTTTCTAGCTTTGCAAATTTTTAGAATGAACCATAAACAATAGTTATGATTGAAGTGATTCAAATAAAATAAATGATATTATTATGTTGTTATTTAAAGTAATCTTTTAAAGTAATCTTTTCACCTTTTTACTCTTTAGAGATAGCATACAGCCATATCAAGACAGAGGCCTTAGTGTTGGCCGGTTTCTTTGCCGTTGTGGAACATTCACAGTGCTGTGGGTCGGTACGAACTACATGTTTATTTATTCGCTCTCTCTACTTGATGCCACTGACGTCATAGCTCTGTACACCACGAATGTTGCCTTCATTTATCTTCTCTCGTGGGTCCTATTGCAGGAGCAGTTCGTCGGAATAAGGGTAATTACCGAGATAGAAAAAGCACTCCATCGGAAATAATCTCTAATATTGCATTCTATTATTAAGCCGGTAATTGCTAGGGAACCTCTGTAATGATGTATGGTATCTAAACAAACATATATCATTGTGTATTTATGGAAAGGGGCCTTTTTTCTTTTTATTAATGTCACGTAAATTAGCAAAATGAAATAATGTTGTATGATTTAGTGATATAAATATTTAAACAATGAATATGATTTCGTTTTTGTTAAAATGTCATGTAACTTCTTAGATTTTGGTTGGTGAGAAAAATAGAATAAAAACAATTATATAAAAGAGAGGGAAAAATTTAAAGGTGAATAATATGTTTTTTTAAAAATATTCTATAAAGGTATTTTTATGTAAATCAAATCAAGAGTCAAATTGGCTTAAATCTTAGATGAACTGTGCTCAAATGTTTTTTATGTTTGATTAACTATTTAAATTTTAATTTGATTTTAAAGTGTCAGTGTTTTATAAAAGATCATTTAAATTTTGACTCACAAAAATACATCAATTGCAAATAATCATTAATATTTAATTTTTTAACTCTATTAGAAATTTAATAAAGTCTATTAAATATTAGGTAAATAATTAATAACAAGGAGCTTGAACTAATAAATTTAAAAGTGTATCAAAAATGTTTTGTTTTAATTTTTTTATAAATGTTATACTATAAATATTGTAAGGTTTATACTTCACTCATATTTTTTTGCATATGTAAATCAAAAACAATTTATTTTTCTATTCTTTGTTTGGAAGGACTGTATGAAAATTCAAAATGTTCAATCTAATGGAACCACATCGTGTTTATTAAGTTATTTGATGGAAGTTTATAAAAGTATTTATTAAAACAATATATGGTGTAAAACCTTAAAGTTTCACAAATTCCGTGAATAGGCGCAATTTTAGTTTGGATTTGAAACATACAACTTTTGTACTACAATATCTACATGACATTTATCAATTCAGCCACGCATACTTTAATAATTATGAACTGATACAGTGATTTATGCTAAATATTTACTCTCACTAATTTGATGCTATTTATCCTTTAATATAGTGTTTTCTTGTTTTTTGTTATAGCAGTTTCTTATTTCATTTAGACTTTTGGTATTCATTATGAATTGAATGTTCAATTTTAAGGATGTTCATATCAGTTGAACAAAATAATATAGTAAAAAGTAACTTAAAATGAACTCAGTTTACAGTAAAATAAATAAATTAAATTATAATCTCATGCATTTAATACTAAATGCTTTGATAAAAGTCAAGTTTATTGACTGTAATTAAACAGAAATGAGAAAGTTATTCTAAATAGTTTTATGAAAATACGATACAGATTTCAGGGTTTGTTTCGTTTTTAAAATTAAAAAAAAAATTTAAATTTTGATAAGACTGTAGAAGTATTGAATTCAAATGACGCGCAGCATGCATATGTTCTCCTTCGTTTAAATTACTAAGGTTTTTACGTTAAAACCTAAATTTTGAAAATATTGAAAATTCAAATAAATGAATAAAATTGACATTTGAATAAGCATTAATCATGCTTCATATGTTTTTGTCCAATATCAGTGATCAATTTATCGAAGACTAAATTTGAGATGATTTGTGCAAGAAAAATTCGTATAGCAATAAAATTCACATTATAATTCGTGTTCCTGTTTATATATATGTTCATACACAAATACATAATATAGTTATTAATTCCCATAATGAACCATTCATAATTTATTCATGTAATTTTAGTAATAATTCATTTACCTAGGCATATACATATTCTTCCATAAAATTTGTACATATACAAAAAATAAATTCTATGTTTGTTTCGATATAATAGGCCAAGGCTATTGGTTAGTTTATTCTGGCTCCTTTGGTGGTTAATTTATGGAAACGTTTACTTGATTTATGTGAAATTATTAATGCGATATATTATATGTAGGAGGAGAGGAATTATTGGATAGGGAGCAAAAATCTTTTAAATTGAATTTTTAATCTGTATGATTTCTTAAACATTACTGTGTTCTTCATATTTTGATGGATCTTAAATTAAAAAATATTAATGGATGTTCCTTCTGATTAATGTTCTAGATTGTAGCTGTCATAACGTGTAATACAGGCATAGCGTTGTTTGCTTACATGGATGGAGTCTCGAGAGCTCTGACACTTGGTGGTGTAGTTTTAGCAGCAGCTGCAGCAGCCGGTACTGCGGTGTATAAGGTAATAACGTCTTATTACTTTTTAAAGCATATGCTTATGTCCATTTAACAAATATACTTCTGAAAAAATGTAACACTGTTTTTTTTTTAAATAATGAAAATTGCACAAAATATGTACGAGGGTAACTGAAATTTTTGAGATACACGCAGACAAGAAGTTACAAAAAAAATAACGGTTTAATTTGAAAATACAAAGTAATTTAACGCAACAGACGACTTTTTACTGACATTTTTCAAGTTGTTTAGCAATGAATTTTAGACAGAAGAGAAAAAGGAATTAACGCGAGAACATTACCGCTGTGATTTTCTATATTTTAAAGCGGGATTAAATCAAGACGAATGCGTTCAATGACTACAGGTACCATTGATGATGAACTTTCATTTCATGCTACTGTATTCAGATGGTTTAAGCACCTTTGCTGAGGTCAAGAATTCTCTTTAGGGCGAATAACACACAGAAAGGCCGTAGTTGGCAGGAACCAGGATAATGTTCTGCCAAACGAAAATTTTAATGGTTGATATAAGCTCTGTACATACACAAACAATACAGAAATAACTCAACATTGGATCCGTAGTTATACACAAAATTATTCATGAAGATTTACATATTGTAAAAGTAGTCTGGCATTTGGGTTCCCCATAATCTAACTGAGCTCCAAAAAGGAGAGCACGTCAGAATTAGTAAAGAAACCCTTAAATTGCTAAATGAGGGTGGACACTGCATCATTTATAAAATTGAAGCGGGTGACCAAACGAACAAACCATTTTTTGACGTTCCAACACTTTAAAAAAAGCTAGGTATGGGTATTTGAAGATGATCCCACGCAAACAACAACAAAAAGACAACGAGTAATGAAAAAAGTAATGTAACCGTTTTTTAAAAAGTACGGGATTGGTCAAAGCCATAAAGTTGCAGGACAGAAGACATTAACAGTAAACTGTTATACCATTTAATTTTTCTGGAAATTCTCCAAGAAGTGAATGTTAGGGGGCTAACCATGACAATAATCTTTCCATACAGCTGGAATATCAGTAGCGTTTCTGAAGCAAAAACAAATTAAAGTTATACAGCATCCACTTTATTCTCTGGATCTAGCTATGTGTGACTTTTTTAGTTATTTTAATCTAAAAAAGAATTTACATGAATGTCGTTTCATTCAGCAGAAGAGATTGATTTGGCTATAAATACAAATTTTAATCAATTTTAAGAAATGAATGGTTTGAGGCAATTTGTGAAAAATTCGTCTACAAAAGTGCATTGATGCTGGAGGAGACTACTTTGAACACTCCTAAAATTTTGTAAGTATAACATTAAAAAATCCTGGTGTATCTCAAAAATTTCAATGACCCCCCTCTCTCTCTCTCTTCTTCTCTCTCTCTCTCTATATATATATTATTATATATTATAAATATATTATTTATTGATAGAAGAGATTGATGAAACCCTTTTGTTTCCTTTCTCTCATTTAAACTTTGCTGCATTATGGGTACACGTTTTCCCTTTATTGCTTTTTTTACGAAATTTTAAACTGTTGAATTTCTTAATAATAAAGATTTTCTAAAAAATAAACTGGTGTTATACATATTCAGAAAATTTGCTAAATAATCAAACCATTTTTTAAACTAAATTTACATTAATGAAACAATTTTTTAATAGTAATTATGTTTTTTGAAATTATTTTGACAGATCCATTTTGTTACAAAACCTTTATTTACTTAACTAATCTTCAAAATAAAACTGTATGTATAAATATATAAATAAACTTGTAACTCCTTTGTGTAATAACACAGAAAAAAACCGAATTCATGTTATTATTCCTGATTGAAACATTATTTACTTAAAATTTGCATTATGCAATACGTGGAACTGAAATTATGATTTTGATATAATGTATGTAATCTTAAAAATAATTTTATTTACATTTATTGTAAAAAGTTTCTCCTCATTTCTGAATTTGATCTTAAGAGAATTTAAATTAACTTTTGAATTAAACTTTAATAATTTACTATGTTTTACTTCAATATTATATATATTTTTTACATTTATTATAGTTTATTTTTATATATTTATATATTTTTTCGTATATTTTATTATTATTATCCTGTATCATATTTTTCAAGAAGAAAATAAATTAGAATGGTTTAAAACATTACCTGTTTTATTTTAAGGTATATTGAAATCATGAAGTGAATAAAATTTTACATATACTAATATATACAAAATAGGGTTTTAAAACGCACTACCTTCTTTTACCAATAAAAAACATATACTTTGACACAGACAGAATCTAAATATTTTTTTGTATCGTTAAAATTAATATAAAGTCACAATTCTTCATTAGGTTTCATTTTCATAATATGTGAATCATAAATGATATAAATCTTTCTATAAAGTATAATGTAGTGCACTATTTACCTATCTTTAAGATCCATTGGCTCACACGAATTCGATTAAGGCTTTTTTAACTGCATATTATAATCAGTACTTTGTTTTTATCTATTTTCTACTTTGATAGAATTACTAAATAAAATGATTTATGTTTTTCTTTTTCGAATCATGTTATCCATTTCTGTACCATTTCATTGTATTTATTATATTCATATTTATATAGATTATGTTTCACACTGCCAGGTTCACAAAATATTTAAATACAAACTTTTCTTATTCCCTTCAAGTCAATAAATCTGCATTTAAATTAATGTTTTAAATGAAAATTACCTCATATAAAATATCGTAATAATACGTAATAAAATAAATTATAAAAAAAATAATCTCATAAAGTATTTTTCAGACATTGTCTTTTTTGACTTTTTAATTAAAAATGTTTGAATATAACTGAAGAAAAAATAACTTATATATGTAATGGATTTGAAAATGGTAATTATACTTTTTGAATTTTAAACTCATTCTGCAGAATATTTTATGGGTAAGATATAAATAATATGATCTGTTTTATAAGTATTCTTTTATAAAACATAACTTTTAAGTATAAGAAATAAAAATGAGACTATGAAATTATTTATGTTTTTTAATAATTTGACTCCACACATGGGTAGATGTGTGTGTATGTGAAAATAAATGTTAAGTTCATGAATACATATGGAAATATAAATATAAAAATTTTTAAATGTAGCAATATGAAATATTTTTATAAATAAATAAATGAAAAAAAATATTACAGAAAAAAGTATAATTGCATTTTAATTTGTGCAACAAGTATACGATTTTACAAAGGACCGAGTTCGATGTTTCGAACAAAAAGTTTATATTTCCTTTAGCAAATTTCCTACTCAAACAATAAACAAAAGGCTTTAAATAAATGAACCAAAGAATTGCAGAAAAATACTTATGGCTTCTTACTTATGAATTCTTTTGAGATAAAACTGTAAATTTTGGTATATAAAAGTGAACTCGAAAGAAAGAAAATTGGATTTGAGTAAAATTTTACACAAAAGCTGCACTTAATAAAAGTAATTTGAAGTTTAATTATTTGTATTCCAGATTAAGAAATTTGATACGTTCAATTGAAATGAAAAACGAGAAAATACTTGTTTAAGTTTAAAATTTCATTCAACGTAGTGAAACAATAAATAAAATTTATTTTTTTCAAAATAGAAAAAGAACGGTCCACGATAATTTTTTTAAAATTTAATTTCGCATTTTTTATATAAAATGAATTTAAAACTTTATCAATTCGAAATATAAAGAAACAAATAATTTTGTAAGGCTTCTTATTATATTTAATTGCGTTTTGTGTAATATTTTTTACATTAAATTTTATTATTTAAAAATACACTGACCTTATTTGGATGAGTATATTTTTGATATTTAGTGAAAATTAAATAAAATATAGATTTGTTCTAATTAAAAATTATTCATGACTTTCAATGTACAGAAATTATTTTAAATAACATTGACTGAAATCTGCAAGGAAAAATGTTATAAATAAAAAAAAAATTATAGGGTAAACCAAATCCCTTTTTGATACACTTTTAAATCAGCGAGTATAAAATGCAGAAGTGTTTTTTTAAAAATATTTAAAGACTGTATTTTTAATATTGCCTTTAACTGTACTTTAAATAGACTAAATAATAGTTTTGTTACTCACTTGAGCTAACTTTCAACGATACTTCTATATACAGCCTTAAAATGCTTAATTAATTCTAAATTTCTGAGATATAATTATATTTTCTGTCATCTCCTTTTAATTTGGGAAAAATGGGAGAGTGAGAAAGAGCATTCTGAATAAAATAGGTTATTTAATTTAATATTTAAAATTGTTTTAGATGAAAATGTGATGCTTTTGGAAATTAATCTACGCTACTTGAAACGACAGTGTTGCATAAATTCAGTAATATATGAAATACAAGTGTTTTATTTGTATGATTTCTATGTACAATTTAAAAATCTTTCTCTAAACTCGCATGTGTAATTTCCGAGCCTAGACTGCTTTTTCTTCAGTCATTGTATAAGAAGTCTTGAGCAGTTTAAATGCAGTCTTTTTTTTTAGATATTAGATAAAAATGTGATGCTCTTGGAAATTAACTGGCTACTTGAAACGACAGTGTTGCATAAATTCAGTAATATAAGAAATACAAGTGTTTTATTTGTTTGATTTCTATGTACAATTAAAAATCTTTCTCTAAACTCGCATGTGTAATTTCCGAGCCTAGATGCTTTTTCTTCAGTCATTGTATAAGAAGTCTTGAGCAGTTTAATGCAGTCTGTGTTTTGGTTATATAGATATCTATTAAAATGAAGTTATTCAACTAAATTTTTCTTATAATATTTAATAACTCCTAGTAATTATTTTTGTATTAAAAAGAGAAGCTAGACTTTTTCAGTCCTTTTTCGATTAATCTTTATTTAAAATGATTCTTAAAGTTTTGTAATTTTAAGGACTCGGTACCCTTAAAATTACCAAAATAAATTTAAAAATTTTTTTTTTATTGTCATATTCTTTGCATTATTGTCTTTTGATTTACATATAACTTTTGTATGCCTGAAAATTAGAAGTTGTTAACAATTTCAATAGAAATTTGTAAATAAACAAATAAACCACGCCTCCTTTTTTAGCTTTAAAGTTTAAAAAATCTATTTTAATAAGAGAAGTAATTAACTATAAAAAAGGAAGGTGTTACATATAAAGCAGAATATTTGGAAGGCATTGCAAAAACATAATTTTTTTTCTTAGTGAAATGTGCGCATGTAAAAGTTTTTAATTAAGGCATTTTATATTAATAATTTCAAATTTTCAGTCTTTATTCAACATATGTTTTTCATACAAATATCATACTTAAATATTATGTAAAGCAGAAAACTTTAAAATTTCTGTCATGACAAAAAAATAATATTTTCGAGTTTTCTTGTGCTATTAATACTCTCCAAAAAATGATGATTTATAAAAAGTATGAGCTGAAAAATAGTATGAAAATGCAAATATTTTAAGAAAAACAAATAGCTGATATCTTAAGGTAATATTTTAAGTTTGTTTATGCTTATAAGTTATTTTTTCAGACTTATAAGCTTTAAAATAGTTTTTCCAGTTTGTGCTTTTTTAATACATTAGTACATTCAAAATGCTATTCTTTAGAAAATTATTTACCAATCTCATTTTTTGTGCGTTATGTATAATGCATGTGAGAGAATTAAGGAATCATTTTGGTATAAACTGAATACTTTTGTTTAAAGAAATTTAAATGTAAGATGTTTTTAATTGAAAATCAGCAATTTATTTTTTTCTCCAAAACTAAAAAAAAATATTATAAAATCGATCCCTAAAGTTGTTTAAAATATCCTTTATAATGTTACAAAATGTAATTAATGATAAAAATGTAAAATTTTAAAACTTCGCAAACTTTTTAAAAAGTTTAAAATGTTTAAAATTGTGTGAATAATATGTACACAATTTCATCACGAATCATTTCCTTGAATAGAAACACTATATGAAAGGCTGAAATATAATTTTTAAATACATAAATAAAAAAAAATTCAAGAGGTATCGAGTCTCTCAAAGCTTTAAATTCATTGTTTTAAATTTTGTTTGAAATTGCTATCACTAGATATTTTTCGAATATAGCTCCAAATGAATTTTTCATTCGCCACTGAATTGAGAAGTATCGTACATTAAAACTGGATATGTTATGTAATTTATAGTATTAAATTAACTAAATAACATTAAATCTTTCATGTAATATTTAAATAAATACATATTTACTTCAAAAAAAGTCTAAAGAAGTAATAAATCCTTGTATTTTGAAACTCATTCTTATAAAGTGTTTGCAATAAATTTATATTTCACTTTGAAAATATGTACTAATGTTTTCTTATATAATTTATAAAACATTATAAAATTAGAAAAGCAAATTCATTTCAAGAGATTAATATGGATTTCTGTAGAAAACTTTTGAATTTCATGTATGTAGATTTATAGTTATTTTTAAGAAAAGCTATCAGAGGAAAAATGTTTAGCTGATTTTTAAAATGGTTGAAAATGCTATATTGAAAGCGTACGTTTTGAAACGATTTCTTACAAATGTTAAGGCAATTGCATAGTAAAAATTAATCACACTTGATTTTCCAAACTATTTAAATCGTAACATAATTTGAGCTTATCTTATTTTTAAACTATACATGACTGATTTATGCAACAGTTTAAGTAATTTCTATTATATCAAAAAAGAAATTACTTAATTTAATCTAAAATACAAAAACATATATTAGTAATTTTAAATATATTATAATTTTAGCATAAATAATTTTAAAGTATCTTCAATATTTTTATAATTAAAATAAACTAATTTTCTAACCGAAATAATATATCACTGATTAGAAGAACAAAATGTTTTGTTTGATAGAATAAGGTGGAAATCACGCAACAGGCTTGTATTTTGATATTCAGAAGCAGAAATAGTAAGAGAGGTTTCATTGGCTTCTAGTTTTCTTAGAAACTTCCGCTTTTACCTTTCTATAAATAGCCATATTGTATGTTGCTTATAAATCCTGAACTGCAATGGAACACACCCTTAGGTTATTGAACGCAGAAGAATCTATATCGTCTAGAGACGGGATAAGAAAAGACCATATAACCTATTAAGCTCTCTTTTATTGTTAACAGTATTTAACTTGCAGTACTTTAATCCACATTGATAAGAGCGTGGAATGAAAATATATATTTAAGGTGATGATTGAATATTGAATATTATAGTTTAGAATTCTTAGTTTAATGTGCTGAATTATGTTACATTAAATAAAAACTATATATTTTAGAGTTGAACTTATTTTTTAAAAAATGTGAGAAAAACTTAATGTGTATTTATATAGCCTTATGGATCTATTTATTATTTTTTTAAATAAATCAAGATACCTGAAAAAATACATTTAATCTTGAAGTTAGCATTCTGAATAAACGTTTGTTTCAAAAAGAATCAGCTTCGTTGCATTATACATATAAATTGATAATAATATAAAAATTCCCTCGACAGTTACTGATTTCAAGGATTTAAATTCATTTCTATCTACATATATACATCAAGTCTACTTATCTAGAGCAGGCAAATGTTTTGCAGTTTTCTGCATAAGAAAAAAAAAATGTGTATTTTGCTGAGGATTCATATTTTATTTTGAAAAAAAAATGTTGGGTTTTTTTTGTTGATTTTACTGATTATTGTATTTTATTCTTTAATGTTTTAAATAATTTAAGTTTCCTTAACACAAACCGTAAGAAATTATTACATGTTTAATATTTCGGATTTATAGCAGTTTAATTTTTTTCTTCTTGATATGTGTAAAAATTGTTGCTATTAATTTAAACATTCATTTGAAAACAATTTTGAAATTTATATTATATTATCTAGTCTTATTCTACTCTTAGCAATTAAATGTAACTTTTTCTTAGCTTAAATGCTTTGCGATAGATTTCAAGAACATAATTGTTTTTATAAAAATATAATCAAATTCATACTAAATATAATGGTATTTTTTGACAGAAATATTATTTGTATAACATATTGAGAATTTTGTATTTCATCAATAGAACTATACATTATTTGTTTGTGAGAATAAACATTAACGAATCATTTTAATTTTTATGTTAAATTAAAAGTATATTAGTAAAATATGTTTTGGTTTTTAATCATTTTTTATTTTTCTGGTTTTAATACGTTTGAAATGGCGAGAAAACGTAATAAAGAGAACTGTAAAGTTTGATTAGAACTTTGGTACTATACTATAGAAATAAATTTGTTAAAAAACTATATAACATTTTACAGAAAAAACAAAAATACTTTTTAAAAAATTCGAATCATAGATAAACATGTTTAAGAACTTTGATAATTGTTTTTATCCTCCTTCAAATTAAGAGTGTGACCATTCAGTCTTATTTACAGTTTTTAACCATACGTGTTTACAATTTCTTTCCGGAAAGAATTCAATTAAATGCATTTAAATTATGATCTATTAAATAATTTTTTAGAAAAAAGAATCAACAATAACTCCAAATAAAAATGTTATCTAAAAGTATGTATAACAGAATTGTTTGTTAAACGTAAACTTTTAAAAAACTCGATTTTTTTGGAATAGAGAAAAACGATTTCTTAAAAATTATTGTAAATTTATAAGCTGTAAAAGAAATGAAATTTAGATTGAAAACTAAGTTACTGAAATACTCATAATCATGTGAAGGAACTCATGCAATTGTCTCCCTCAAAATTGTCATTAACTATGAAAAAAAAACCTCACATATTTTAAATTTACTATTCAGTATAACGAAAAAAATATATTAGTGTACATTTATTGAAAATCATAGTAGAATGGATAAAATAATATAATTATTTTATAGCTATTTTCGTACATCATAATTCCTTGTCCCTTAATACATACCTGGATGTATTACGTCAGAATTTCTTTTTATGTATTTAGTACATTGCATTTAATATTCTACTAGTCTATTTTAAATTTCACATTATTCTTGAAAACTTTGAATAAATTTCTTATACTCCGTTTCGAAAAATTGAACTACCCGAATTGTAAATTAGAAAATATATTTCTAAATTTTTATCAACTTTTTGTTTAATTTTAAGATGTCTCCTAAAGTGATAGTGTAATGTAGTTACACAGTTTATGTTTATAAAAAATATGAAATTTACTGCTTGTTAATCCCATTTTTAGAATTATAGTAAAAATCTAATATTATTATTTCTATTAAGAAAATAATAAAAAAGGAATATTTTTTCAAATTTAGTTTTAAAATATCAATTGAGGCTTAAATATATTCTCCATTATACTCATTAGTACAAATTCATTCGAAGTTACCTTAAAACATTTCTAAAAATTATTTCATCGAAGCTTTGGAAAAAAAAATAACATTGCAATTTTTTAATTTTTAAACTTTTTAATTATTATCCATTACACACAAATGGAGCTATTACTTCTTAGTTTAATTTCTCTTTAACAAACTGACTTCTGGTATGGGGTGGATTGAAAAATTACAATTGAAAAAGCAGATCGATATATTTAAAGTGAATATATGTTTTTAAGAAATTTATACGACATTCATGTTCCAAACCACAAACAAAATAACTTCTTAAAATTGTTAATTGTGTGTGTGTTTAGTTATTATCTTGAAGAAAAAATTTCAGTCTTATTTTTTTAAACAAATAAGCATAAATTTCTACTCGAAAAAAGGCATTTTATTTATATGGAATTTAAATACATTTTTTATGTAACAAATAGTGATAAATAATTTATTATCAATTCTTGCAAATCCAAATATAAAATTTCATATTTAAATTATAGTAAGTTTTTCGCAATTTAACTTAATTAGGAGAGAATGTAATAATGGGTTTAAATTCACTATTTTTACAAAAATAAATTAAATAATCTATATAATGGTAAGGAAAGAAGAACCCATTATAAAAATAGTCTATTTCAAGAAGGAAAAAAAGATTTTCAATTGAAAGCTGGCCAAGAGGTTACTAGCAAAACCACTGGAAGCTACACCCTAATTTGTTTATAAAAACTTTAATTAAAAGCAATTAAATTTTCTTATTGTACAAGTAATAGATGAAGCTGACATCTGTACATTTATATATAGTATAATACATTTTTTATATCTATATCTATCTGCATATAACTATCTATCAATATATATAACAATCTCTCTCTCTCTCTCTATATATATATATATATCTATATAAATCTCTCTCTATATATATCTACTTCATATCTATATATCTATATAAATCTATATATATATAAATATATCTACATCAATCTATCTATCTATCTATCTATCTATATCTATAATATATATATATATATATATCTATATCAATCTCTCTCTCTCTCTATATATATATATATAATCAATCTATCTATCTATCTATCTATCTATCTATCTATCTATATATCAATTTTTCTATCTATATCTATCTATCTATCTATCTATATATATATATGAAATAAATTTATATAAAATATAGAACATAACAGGAAAAAAAATTAAGATCAAATCTAATGAAATACAAATAAGAACCTAGCGAGTCAAAATGCAATTTCGGACTTAGGACCGAATAAGTGGGGTTAAATTAGTTTGAAGGCGCCAACCTTCCCCCTTTGCAACTAGGTAGGAAAGACCAAAATAAAATAAATAGGAATTTAAAGTATAAAAATTCTAAGTATAAAAAATTCAAAGTATAAAAAATCCAAAGTATAAAAAATCAAAGTATAAAAAATCGAAGTATAAAAAAATCCGAAGTATAAAAAATCTCATAGAAATATGAAAGAACAACCGACTACTGTTAAGCAAAAAATTCTCCCAAAATGTTTAAGCAGAAAAATATCAAAAGAATTACCCAGTAAAAGGATTCTTCCAAAAAGATTTTAAAACTTCTGCTCACAGAGCTTTCCATCGGTTTCAAGAGTGTTGGATCTCCTGGAATAAGCTCTGTGAGCAGAAGTTTTAAAATCTTTTTGGAAGAATCCTTTTACTGGGTAATTCTTTTGATATTTTTCTGCTTAAACATTTTGGGAGAATTTTTTGCTTAATAGTAGTCGGTTGTTCTTTCATATTTCTATGAGATTTTTTATACTTTGGATTTTTTATACTTTGAATTTTTTATACTTAGAATTTTTATACTTTAAATTCCTATTTATTTTATTTTGGTCTTTCCTACCGAGTTGCAAAGGGGGAAGGTTAGAGCCTTCAAACTAGTTTAACCCCACTTATTCGGTCCTAAGTCCGAAATTGCATTTTGATTCGCTAGGTTCTTATTTGTATTTCATTAGATTTGATCTTACATTTTTTTAAAAAATTTTTTTTATTTTTTCCCCCCTGTTATGTTCTATATTTTATATAAATTTCTTCCATACATACTTCATGCATTTGTGTGGCTGCTTTGCGCCTATTTATGTATGAATTTCTTTAATCATGAGTTGGGATATTTATATATTTCGGCATATATATATATATATATATATATATCAATCTATCTATCTGTATATATATATGTACCTGTTTGTGCCTGTCGTTTTCCTGCTCTTTATATATATATATATATACAGGGTGTCCAGCCTTAATATGAACCAATAGCTAATTCCCGAACCGTTCGGTTTAGATATGCGCTTCCAATTTAAAAAATGTTTTAAAAAAGGTAAGGAATGTTTTTACGTGGTTTTTGAACCAAAAGACCCATTTACAAAAAAATTACAAAAATTAATTTTTATACGGTCCCCAGGTCCTATCACTTATATTTAGAAAAAGATGCAGTACACAAAAACAAAGTTAATACAAAAAGTTTCATTTTATTAAGATAAAAACTGACCGCGCGCGGGCAAGTTATACCTGCATAAATTTGAAGCATCTGATTTGTATAGAAAAGGGATCGTATATAAATTGAGTTTAGAGCACAGTAATTCACTATCTACGGAAAGAACAAAAAAAAAAAACCATAGAAAAATTAAAACATCGTAGTAAACATCATAGATTGACAATTTGTATTGTGGTATGGCAAGCAATAAAAATTAAATTAAAGCAATACAACTTGTACTGAAAAGATTAAAACACCTTGTTTTAACAAATAGCAGCAAAATAATACAGGATTTGCCGTTCAAATTGTAGCATAATATGGAATGATGCGCCAATCATGAATCAGGGGTTTTTTATTATATCAGAATGAAAAAATTAACTTAAATAATGGTGAAAGCACGAGACAGGGAATACGTCTATTGCAACTCCCAGTTTTATACAAGCACTGAACAGCACAAGCAATTGTGCAGTAAGATGGATGTCTTCGAGTGGGAAATTAAATGGCATAATGTCCTGCCACCTCTCTCTTATTTCGATTACACTGCCCATAAAACAGTACCATTTCGCAGTTTCTTCATTTGTATACATCTCGTTGTCCCCTAGTATAACTCATAATATTAGAATACTACTGTATGCAATTGCCAGCGACTACACAACAGATTTTTAACATTCGTCATGATCAACAAAAACACAGCAAATCAAACTGAAGCCGTAGCATATAAGATTATTTTTTGGAACTCGTATTGAAATGTTTTCTTCGTCCAAAATATTTTATTTTTTCTACGTTTTACACTTACACAGAATAAATTTTATTTCTTAAGTACTCAATTATTGTATTATTAACGTATGCATTTAAATTTAAAAACGATTTACATAAGAGTGACGTGCAAGAGCGAAAGTTTCCTAGCAGAGTTCCAACTAATTTCACTTTGGAGACGGCCTCTTACTTGCTTCTGGAAAATAACCTAGAAAATGTATATAAAGTATGATTTTCAAAGTTCCATAAATTGGCCAGTTTATAACGTAATAAAATGAAACTTTTTGTGTTTACTTTGTTTTCGTGTACTGCATATTTTTCTAAATATAAGTGATAGGACCTGCGGACCGTATAAAAAATAAATTTTTGTAAT
The DNA here is from genome assembly GCA_019973975.1 of Trichonephila clavata. NCBI lineage: Eukaryota > Metazoa > Arthropoda > Arachnida > Araneae > Nephilidae > Trichonephila > Trichonephila clavata. The sequence goes on along the minus strand of BMAO01020015.1, from coordinate 76,638 downwards.
TTTTTTTTCTAAATGGTTTTTTTGGTTCAAAGAGCACATAAAAACATTCCTTACCTGTTTTAAAACATTTTTCAAAATGGAAGTGCATATCTAAACCGAACGGTTCGGGAATTAGCTATTGGGTCACATTAAGGCTGGACACACCCTGTATATATATATATATATATAACTCCCCATACTGCATTTCTTATGTAGAAAATGAAAACAAAGTTATTTGAGTGTTTAAATGTAAATTTAAAAAAATCTAACACAAAGCTGATTAAATAATTTTAATTAAGATGGCAAAAAATTTCAAAAATAATATAAATTAAGATGACAAAAATTTCAGGAATACTTTAAATTAATTTATTAAAATTTAAAAGAATTATATAGGACGACAAAATTTGAAATACATTTTGAATGAAACTTTGGTAACAAAATTTTTTTTTAAAGTTTAACATATTCAATGAAAACAAAAGTTCTCACTTTATGTAGCACTTGAGGAAGAACTTTTTCTGAGAGATATGATGTAAAATGAATGTATATATATATAGTTGTAACTTTGTTGTTGCTGAGAAATATATAAAAACTTATGAAGATAATCAAAACGTTAAGTTATATCAAATTTTCTGAGCAAGTTATAAAGACAATCAGAACGTTAAGTTCTGTCAAATTCTGCGCAAGTTATGAAGATAACCAAAACATAAGTTCTATCAAATTCTGGACAAAGTATCAATGAGGATTTCATGTTTTAAACTATCAACATCTTTTACAATCAAGTTGTAGGTGACGTTTACAAATTGCATATAATTAAATTTGCTAATTACTCACATTAATAGATTATTTCTTGAGACAATCAAATATTACTTTCTGAAATAATCGGAACTAAAAATTATTGCTTCAAAGTTCTCTACAATGAACTGGGGACAGAAATCTATAGGTCAGTAACAAAGGAAATCTGGGTAAAATGCTCTGGTAACTGCTTTTAAAATTTTTTTATCAATCTTTGCATTCTTTTTTTAAATTATTTCACGTAAATCTTTCAATTTTTTTAAAAAGGGACATGGTACGAGTTACACCAAAGTTCTGGATTTAATGATTTTTAAAATATTTTTGACTTTCCCCTTTGTATATGTATTATGTAAAACAGGTATCGAGCTCAAAGAACCATAAAAAGCAAACCGAGTAATTTTTTTAAGTAAAAATTTTAAAATTTATGAAGTGATTTAAGGATGGTACTCCTCCTACATTAATTGACTTACACACATGAAATCTGATTTACAAATACATCGAACTATGCATAACAGAATTTGGTATGGGTTTTGTGATAATATGATTAATATTCCTTAAAATGTTTCTTTATATGAATGGTTATTAAAAATGTATAAGCTCTAAATTCAAATATTTTTAAAAAATAAGTATTGTTTTGATTCAAAAATGCATATCAATCTTTGTTAGATGTATTAATAGTAATAAGTAGATAAAAATCGAAGCATTTGACATAATAGAAAAGCAGCCTTTGCATTTTAAATGCGGGTAAACTGGGTATTTTTTCTGAGATAATTCAGCTTAAACCTTTTATTTTCCATTGGTATGTGAAAAAAACGAACATAAAAGTTATCATTAGTTTTCTCAGAGTTTTCTTAAATACTGAGTTTTCAAGTATTGTGAGATTATAGAAAAGCATATAAAGGATAACTTAGGCACAAAAAAAAAAAATTAGATTTGATTTTGTGACAGATTTTTGTAAGTTGAAACGTACTGTGTTTCTTTAAGGTATTCGATTACTTGCGACACCTTTTTTTAAAAAAAAATGAATATATGGGGATTTTTTTTGTGGTTTTTAGATTTGTTTAGTACAGTTTACGAAAAATATGCTAAAATTATGAAGCGAAAAAGAAATGAATATTACTAAAATGGGAACAAACTGGTAAAAATTTACAAAAAATAACATAAACGGGCTCATTCTGTACCAAACGTTTATGAACAAATTTTTAATTTTTCAATTATGATGTGTTAATATATTATTTATTTTTGAAATGACCTTCAGGATGGGAGATATTTAATTTTTACAAAAACTAGAGTACTTTATCTTAGTAATTATCTGAAACAGTTTAAAAAACTGTGATTATATTAACATACAGGATTATAAAATTTGTAATCAAACAGTGATTTATATTGTGAAAATTAAAACACTTATACTACAATGCAAAACCTACAGAACAAATTTCAATCAATTATTTCCAAAGCTTTTTGAACAACCGCTGTTCCCGTTTGAGCATTTAAAAAAACACACACACACACATTTAGAGTAAAACTCGTTTTAAAGTATGATATATTGCTTAAAGTAATAAAAATTTGCTTTAACCAAAACACTTGTAATTTTTGTTCTAATGAACGAAAAATAATACACTTGGTATTTTTTTTATATAACTAATAAGAGGGTCTGAAAATAAAATCATAAAAAAATTGTCAATTTTTGGCAAAATTCACAATTTAATGTAGTTGGATACCATAAGTAAACTAATGAAGTCACATTCTAGGTATTCTTATTAAAGTAAAAAAAAATAGAAGATGAATTTTATATACGGAAGGCCATAACCACAAGGAAAATGTAATGTAATACTACTTCATATTTCTTCGTATACCGAAATGTGTGTGAGTAAAATGTTGATGAATTAGATTATAATATTGTCTGATGCTCTTATTAGGAAATGAAACAAAAGTATTAATTAAAACCATTTTGTGCATTTTGGAATTTGATGAAAATCTTTTGCAATTATTGAGATAGAGAGTTAATGCTATTAAATTTGATAAAAGAATTAATTTAAAGTAAAATATGATTTTTAGGTATCATATGAATTAAGTTTTTTATACATGCAAATTGGAAATCTGAATAAAAATTATTGCATTATTGATATGATATCAAAGTTTCTTAAGTAAAGCGTTTGTGATTAATGCTTCAAATGTAATTTTTTAAAAGAATTCTATCTAAAATGAGTAAAAATCTTTTTAGAAGGCACACACACACAATGTATTATACATATCACATTTTAAAATCAACGTAAAAATTTTTTAATCATTGAAATTTTTGTACTTAAAATATTTTTACATCACAAACAATTTTTATAAACCTGTATTTAGATATGTAACTAAGTACAGTCAAATGAGGGCAAATTAATTAGTTTTATGTTTTTATACGTTTCAATTTATAATAAATTTTGTTTATTACATTATCAACTGTTTTCATTTATTCTCATTAAATCAATTTGTTAAACATGTTTTACAATATAAAAATGATTTATTTGTGTACGACATATATCCAATATCCTTTAAATTGATTTTCATTTTTATAAAAAATACCCAAAAAAAGTACGTTTTTTACGGTACAGTGGAGCTACAAGTCGAATAACTACGGGTGCAATTTAAATCTGATAATATAATATCATTAGAGAAAACTTTTAACATTTGTTATTTTTTTTTCTCCTAACAGGTTCTGTTTAAAAAATTAGTTGGAGATGTAAATTTAGGACAATTGTCATTTTTCTTCAGTCTGATCGGGCTCTGTAATGCGCTGATAATGTGGCCAATTATCCTTGCTCTGTATTTCACAGATGCTGAAGTAATACATTGGAGCAATATTCCGTGGCTCCCTCTATTGGGAGCTGCGATATTTCTTTTTCGTAAGTAGAAATTTGTTTTTTTATTACTAAATGTTTTGAGAATTCACGGTTTAAAGAGGGTAGTATATCTTTTAAGAAGACCATATCATTATTCTACCCCCAACAATAAGAAAATATCAAATTTTCAGACATTTTAAATTTTTAATAGCCGAGTGATGCTTTAAAATTAGTAATTTGGTTAAATAATTTTTGAGTATTTAGATTGATATAAATAACTATTGGATAACTATTAGCTATGAATTGGAAAAAAAAATTCTTTATATATTTTTTTCGAGGGATGAAAGGTTCCTATTCAAAATAAAGAAAATCAAATATCTATATTTGTAGTTTGCAAATTAAAAAAAAGCAAGATTTATTTTATATGAACTGTATTATAAAGAATTTTGTAAAAAATAGCAATATTTGTTACTTAAAAAAATACATGAATTATTCTTTTAACGTTAGTAAACAGAAGCTGAGTTATTTAAAAAACATTAAGTTAAATATAGTATTTTTTAAATTTCAGGTTATTGAATTTAAAATACTTATACTGTGCTGCCATCTATTAGAATATTGAAATTTTAAATTGGTTTTAAAATCATGCAAAACTTCAGTAACACACAAATTATGTACGAAGCAAAATCATAAAAATAAAATTAAATTAAAGTTTAAAAAAAATTAAGATTTAAAATTTGTATTTGTTATCCATAATACTTCTTTACAAATATACCATTCCAGAGATATACATTTTCACCAGAGTTTCTTGGTCTTTCAAAAGCCATCATTTTAGAATTCTCTCTCAGTACATTTCATCAAAAATCATTGTTCCGCCTCTTGAATGACGTCATTTATGTTGTGAACTCTCAAATCACATAATGGGTTTTCGAACTGTAGGATTAATTAAAAATGCTTAAGGCAAAGTTGGGAGAAAATATATATATATATATATATATATAACTTTTGTAGCTAGATTTCAAAGTTATAATGTTTTAAATCTTCACCTCGCTGTAATGCTTTGTCGACAGGAAAACTCACACCTCGACGTTTCTAGATCAGAGCATCACAAAAATTGTTTAGATGTGTTCAGTAACACAGACATTAGTTATGCTCTCACCGTTTTCCTAATAGTCTGTTAAGATGACTTACGACAGTTCAAAGAGAAAAAAAAATGACTTTCATACAAATTTCTGCACTTAATCCTTCTTGAGTACTGAAGTCGTATTTAACTCTTAGGAATTTATTTACAGGTTTATTGAGTATACTGGAAAATTCCTTTGTGATTTAAAACGTTTATTTTGATTTTTAAAAGTGATTCGTTCATTCTGGTTTTTTTTAAAAGTACATTATGGTTAATGAAAGAAAAAGGTTTCATTCTACCTGCCATTAATATATTGAAAGTATCGAAAAAACGCTGATCTAATATTTAATATTTGCTCTGATATTAAGAGACCAATGAAAATATTTACATTTTAAGGCTTCTCAGGGTGTTAATTTTGTCTCGAGTTGTGAAAATATAAACGATTTTAAAACAGGTATACTTCTTTTAAATTAAAATTAAATAATTCGAATCTCTTGTACATTATTTACAAAGGATTATGGTTTCAAATAAGTACAAAATGTTTGAAATATAATCATAATTGTAAAAATTATAAGCATATGCAAATAAGAAATAATTTTGTAATAAATATTAAGTAATTTTTGTGTTGCGCACGCTATTTTCTAAAATAGTAGCTTTTGATGTATAAAACTTTATAGAATTATAAAATGTATCAAACTCTTTAAACCTTAGTAATTTAAGAATAATATATCTTTTGTATTTCAAAATATTTGAAAAATATTGAAATTTTTTAAAAAAATTTTGAAAACATAATTTTTTTTTATTTTTAAAAAATACAATTCTTTATTCTATTTATTTCAAAATACTACGGTGTAATAAGGATACATTTAACTTTATAAATCATCTTATTGCTTGTAGTTAAAACTACTATAGAAAATAGCCTGCGCAAGTAAAAAACTTAATTAATATTTCTTATAGAAATATTTTTATATGCCTATAACTTTTAAAATTATGATAACATTTTAAACATTTTACGCTTTTCTGAAGCCCCATTCCTTTATAAATAATGTGTACAAGATTCGAATTATTTAATTTTAATTTCAAAGACTTTATATGTATTTGAATATTGTTTATACTTTCAGCCCTCTAGAGAAAGTTAACACCCCTGAGACTCCTTAAACAACAACTGCTATAATAATTTGCATCAGAAATTGCTTAATTTGAAAAGAAAAAAATGTTCATCGTTTTATAATAGATTTATATTTGCTAATAAAATCCAGTTCAGTTAATCAATTTTTTTGAAAGAAATTGATTAAAAATATTTTTAGTCCTTACGGCCAGAATTACATGCTATATTTTTAGTATTAACTATATTTTTTTTAAAGAAAAAATCTTGAATTATAAGCACAATAAAAAAAGTTTTTAAAAATGAAATTGTTAATACGAGAACGATGAAAGGAACAAAAAAAGTTAATGCATTTTTTTCTTTCCAACAGAAGCAAGATATGTTGTATAAAACACTGGCAAAAATGTTCTTATAACCATTAAACATACTTTCTACAAATAATGAAGGATAAAAATCGAAATTCGAGTTTTTTTATTTAAATAAAATGTTGAAAATGAAAAATAATATGCTTTTCCTCAAATGTATGAAAAACCTTAATGTTGAAATAATTTTGTATCCCACTTAATTTTTTCAACCAATTTAGATTATGCTTAAAATTTATATAAAATAAGTTGATTGAAAGCTGTTGTAATTCAGAATTAGAAATAAAAATATTAGGAATTTATAAATCGGGTTCTATATTTGAGAGCTCTCATTTTTTAAAATCCAAATAAGGGATTAAGTATTTTTTGCTTTTTTTTACACAGTGGCAAATTTACTAGGCAACTTTGGGGTGATATGGACATATGAAGTATTTCTTACCCTTGGTTTCCTTTTTGCGGTGCCAGCTTCAGCCAGTGAGTTTCCTTAATTTATTGTTGTTAAAACGAAGTACATTTTATGTTAATTATCTAATATTTATTTAATAATATAATGTTTAAAAAAATAAAATTTATATATATTTCAAATATTATTAAGATTTTTTAATGAATTAAGAAGTTTACTTCAATAATTCTCAATGTAATATTTAATAACTTTTATGTGGTTGTTAAATTTTGAAGCATTCACGTTTTATTGAAATAGATTTCAAATAAAATTGCTTATTTTTCAGATCCATTGATATTATCCAAAAGAAATTAATGTTTTTATTTTATAGCATGTTATTAAAAGTTATGATTTATTCATGAAATTACTAAACTTTAGCCGAGACTTGAAGAATGGAAGAAAATACTAGAATGTAGAAATTATTTGCTTAAAAGTAAAAAAAATAATTATATCTCATTATGTAAAAGATATTTAGAATAGCATAATTTAAATAGGAATGAATAATATCTTCAAAAAAGTAGGGGAGTTGAAGCATAAAGTAATCCAATGTAAATTATAAATTTTGACATGTTTTTAACTCAAGCTGGAAATTCTCGTAAGCAATGAAAATATTTTCCGTTAGTAAAAGTGTTATTTTTTACCATATAGTTGTAATAAAGAATCAATTGAGGAAAATAAAAGTGAAAAATAATCGAATTTTCTGCAACTGAAACTAATTATTTCACTACATTTAGAATGCCGAACATTTAAGAGAGGAATAAGTAATATTTTTTTTATTCTCATTGTGACTTAGCTGTGATGTGAACACTAGGAATAAAATTAGTAAGCATACAAAAAAATTGAATTGAAAAATTAAAGAAAAATGTTTTGAAGATAATTTTTATTGAGTTCTTATGCTCCTCTTGTGTTTTGAGCTCTTATGCTCCTCGCATGTGAACCTTAAATATGAATGATAATGTTTATAGAATAATGATTCACAAAATGTGAATAACTAAAATATCTGGATAGTAAATCTAAGATTTTAGGAATGCCGTAGTCCAACTTTATTTGTTTATCATCGTAAATAAATTGGCACAAGCATTTCATAAGTGCAGAATCTGATAAAAAATGCTTAAATACAGACTTCAAGTACAAAGAATTACTGTATTGGTCGTATGTTTAATAGTTTTAACTACTCATTGAATTATCTTAAAATTGTCATTTTAATTCTAAAAATGTTTATATTCAAATTTCAATTTTAATATATCATCATCTAAGATGAGATTTTAAAATTTAAATATGTTATAATTATATAAAATATAATTACAGTCTTTTATTTCTACGGTATACATGTGTTCAAAGTTTTTTTTGTTTCATTACTTCCTGAAGTACAGGACTGATTTTATTAAAATTAGGCCTGTGTGTGTGTATATAGATTGATATATCTTAAAAAGTATGCCATATAGTAATTTTGGTGAAAACTCATGATCATGTGAAACTTATACTCGTAACTGCAAAAATGTCTAAAAGAGAATTTGCAACATAGAACCGAGAAATGTACACATCACAATAAATTCAAAATTTAAAACAAAATTACTAATTATTTTAGATGGATGTGTGTGTGTGTGTGTGTGTGTGTGGAGAGTATACTAGATGATTAATAGGGAGTATGGAGTTCCTTATTTACTATATACAGCTATTAAAACTTAAATTCACTCTGGAAACGAAACATATATGAGCTTCTATAGCAGTTGATTCCAGCAATACTGTTTTGTATTCTAGGTGACTCCAGGAAAAGGAAGGCGAGTTTTAATTACCTTCATAAACCTTTCCCACATTATACTCAAGAGATTGGTGGAAATCTGGTTGGTCAATTCCTCTGGAGAATTTAACTTTCTAGAAATTCGTTGGCAAATGAGCCCTTTGTAGTTACCCTAAAAAAGGAAATAGGAGTCAACTCTATCCCTGAAAAGCTAAACTTAGGGCTCCAAAATTAAAATTTCATCGCCTGTCGCATTCTTTATCAATGATATAAAAGTTTGCTCAGATTCGGATAACAAAATCATGGCATAAGAAAATTAGGTGCCGGGTCTTACAAAGCTATTTCCTCTAATTTGACAAACAAAACGTACATGTACGCATATGTGATAGACACGAAAATTTGCATCTTGTTTTTATTTTAATCTGAATATTGTATTTTGTTAATATTGTGAATTTTGAAATGATAACATTCAAATATATTACTAAAACAGATTAAGGATGTCACTAAGGGATTATTTATCAATTAATATTAAAAACTATTCTAGTATTGATTAAAACACATTTTATCCATTATAGTATATCTATATTGAACAGAGAGAAAGAATAATAGTTATTTTGAATTAATTTTTTAAAAAATGTCCATTTCCTAAAATATTATAACGAGTAGTTTTAAGGCTGTTTGCTACGTTCGAAAAAGTAATTTTGCAAAATCGTATAAATGAATGATTTTTTTATATTCAGTGTCACTTGAGTTAGATTATACATATTAAATTGTTTTAAGAAATTATAATTATAAAAAACTATTTTAAAGCAATTTTTTGGCAAAAAATTAAGAAAAAATGACACACATGACATGGAAAATTTTTCTGAAACAATATTTTTCCTTTTTCGCTAAGACTTCTTTACAGAGCGCGAACTAGGATTTTCGAAGCATTCACATTATTTTCACAGTTACTATCAAGGAAAATAATGACCGATACTTTTTTTTCCATAAAAATTTCTCTTTTTTGATATATTAAAATATGAAAAAAATCCATTTCAAGTTTATAAATTTCAAAAATCATATTTTAGGCCCTGTATAAAACCCTTAGTCATATATAGCTGATATTTTCTTTTTATAGAAGCATTTTCTGTAAAGAAGAATATTTGAAAATGTCGTTTTTTTCTTCATTGTTTTTTCCAAAAAATTTCATTTAAACATGTTTTTATTGTAAAATTAGCCTTAAAACAAATTTATATTTATATTTTAAGTCAAGGGATACTAAAACTATTTATTTATACACAAAAAATATTGTTCCATGAGTTGTCAGATAGTATAAAATTCGATACCTACATTAGATTCTTAATTGAATATACAGAATTTAGTTTAGATGTAAACTAAAACCAACCTTTCATCTTTTACTGAACATGTATTATAATATATCACTGTTCAAAGTTATGGAAAATAGCCTTTAAAACAACAGCTTCGGTGGTTTTCCCCGATGACTAAATACCTTTCATTCAGAACAGAAAAGATTATCCATTAAAAAGTGAAGTTTTCGGTATTTGACACGATTAAAATCCATATATATTCCATTTTTAATCTTTTCAAACTATAAGTTAGTTTTGGAAAATTCATGATTGATCTTTACGGATTCAAAAGGCTTTCTGTCATCCATCCTTTACATGTCACTTTAATGATCATGAAAGACTCCTAATGTCTTAACGACACGGTTAACATAAATTATGTGACGTCGTTAGAACCCAATTTTTTTTATTGATAATGCAATTGAAAATTCCTCATTTTTCACTGCTAGTGTACCGGCTTGAAGAATGATTTGATGTTCTTTTGCTTAGAGTAAATGAAATTCATTGATTTATGTTTCTCTATTCAGTGATACGGGACAAGTTATCAGGCAGGTATGTGCAATGATGTTACCCTCAATATGATGATAACAATTTGATGGAAATGGATCTTACTTATGAACTTAGTTAAGGAACTTATAAACGAAACTTAATTAATTAATTTCCTATCAACTAAAGAGTTACCTTTTTCTTTTGGTCTAGAAATCTTTGGTTCCTTAAAAAAATCTATGGATTTTAAAATGAGTACGAGCAAATTATTTCGAGGTTTTAGATCTAGATCAACTGATGGAGATTGCTTCTGAACTTTGGTTAACTTCTAAATTTCACACCCCGTTTAATGAAAATTGTAAGCATATTTTAATAAAATATGCTGAAACATTTGTTATTTTATCGATTGTCTTACCATCTATCCGAATAATTATAACTGATTTACAACTAAATGCACTTTAAGAAAAAACACTTTTGTTATTATCGCGGACCACCAGTTTGACCAGTATATATATATTTAAATGTAATAAATTCAACACAATTCTATAAGTAAGTAAAATGTTTAAATAAGTATCTTTATATCTTTAAATTATAAGAATATATATATATATATATATAAATTGCATATTTTGTAAACTTTTATCATAAAGTTTTAATTTAAACAAAATTAAAAATTTATAATATATCCAATTTGTATATAAAATTCTTTATCATGCATTAAATTGCCGAAAATCTAATTTAAAGCTGAATTATAAGTTGAAACGTAAAGAGACAGTATAGGTCAAAATAAGATAGTTACAACAATATAGTAACCAGCCAACATCCTCCCTCCTTCTAAGCTAAAAGGTAGAGAAAATACTCTATAATTATAAATATAATACTAAATTATTATTTTTAAAATTCTATAAGATAGATTCAAATATCAGAAACATGAAAACACATTACACCAAAAATTTCAAGGCTAGCAAAATCGGAAATTTAATTAAATATTGTTAATTTTTTACAAATCCACAAATCTCTACAACGACTTGTGAAGAGAAACAAACATATATCACACCGATTATAAATAAGTATAACTTTTAACATAATCTCTTTGAGAGGAAAAATTTATTTTAAAACTAAAATTTAAAATTGATCTTGTAGTACTTATAAATATCGTAGATTAAAGACAGCTTTTTTATAAAAATCGATTTAAGCTAGTTTTATGGCTAGCTAAACAACCTCCATTCAGTTTGTATAGCTAACGAAAATCCTATGGAACCTAATGTGTGTACATAGGTTCCCTTAGTTATAAGAAAGGTTACATTCTTGAAAAAAAAACATTTCAAAATGCTTAAGTCTTGCTTGAATCAAAGAAAAATAAACCGGTTATTTCCAGATTCAATGATCTAAATACAAGCTCAAATCTTGAAAAATAAAGGACAATTGGTTTCAAATTTATAGTTATAAAATAAATTTTTTTCCCTAAAGTAATGGTAAACTAATATTATAAACCAAAATTAAATATATTGTCATAATTTTAAGAATGTTGTTCTGATTTTCTGCTCTATAAGAACTTTATACAAATAATAAACATTATGTAAGTATTTTTTCTTGAGCAAAAGTATATATCTAATAATGCCTAAAAATATAAAATATTCTATAGTAGTACAACGCTATTATATTTACTTATTTTGCTTTCGGATATTTTAATAATTTTTCAAGAATATTTCTTAAGTAGAGTTTTTATTTAATGATAATATTATTTGAAAGGGCAAATAAACGAATTGATCTTTCATGTCTCAGCAAAAACTTTTATTGCCACTAACCTGTTATAGCAATTTTTGGAAACGATCCAAGATATATATGAGAAGTGCGTTTATAATTATCCTAATTATTTTCCATTCCATGCCACTAGTATTCATATTTCCCCCCTCTTAATCAGCTTCAGTTATTCAGGAAAAAATTCAGCATAGGAGGAAATGATAATTTGATTAATTGCAATCATAGAATAAAATAACTGTAATCAGATATTACAATTGAAATTATAATACTGACTTGCTCTAAGTGAAATATATATATATATTTCATGCATTGTGATATACACTTTGCTTGAACAAGATTTAACACAGCATTAGATAGGCCAAATATTTTAAAATATTCCTCAATAAGTAGCATGGGAGACTATTTGTAATGAAAGATATTTGTAAGTGTAATTAAGAAGAGTAGACAAAACGAAACACACACACACACAAACTTTTAGCCAAATTTCATCATAAAATAGATTACTATGCTGGAGTCTCCAAATAAATTATTTAAGATTTATGAAAAGAGTGCAATATAATCAGGTGAACAACAAATTTTAAAAATGCCTAAATGAAGAAAAAATTATTTAAATTTTTAAAAAAACCGAAAAATAAACCAGAAATATTTTTCTTTAAATTAAATAGTTTATATTTCTTCTAAAAATAATATGGATAAATTATTTTAATGGTGCGATATAACGGTATTTTTCTAAATATCTTAAATGTTATTCATGTTGTAAAATAAAATAAAATTTACTTTATCAATTTTTTATAATGATTTCATTAGAGTGAAGATTTGAATTAAGAAAAATTCTAAATGAAGCTTCTTATTGGAAATTAATAATAAACAATATTCAAAAATTAATAATAAATAATATTTCTATAATGATGACAATAATAGTTATAAAAATTAAACTTATAATTTTTTCTACGCTCTAATGGGGCTGCGGATTGTTATTTCCTATTGGAGATCAAGTAAATTTCCCGAGAGCTAATACCACTTTTTAGTGGTATTTACATTGTGGATATCAATCTCCACAATGTAACTTTGGCACCCAGTTTCTTTTCCAGAGGGAGGAATCTGAGCTCTAACGATGCGGAACTGTCCTATCAATTTAATTTTGACGAGAGTGCCAAAGACAAACAGACACTCTAGGATCCTTTAACGTGCCACATAATCATACGACCTGAATGCTGTCTATTTCTTGCATCATGAAATTCCCCCGTCTTCGGTGGGGATCGAAATCACAAACTGGAAAGCAAAAGGCGAGCACCAAACCAACTACGCTACCCAAGCCGGCTTTTTAATTATTTTAATAATTATTAATCATTAACTATGGCATTTTAACTTCAATTCAAATATTTTCGAAAAAAATTATTCTATAAATATAATTTAAGTATTTGATAGTAGTTATGTAAACGGAGATATTTTAAGCTATTTTTATCCTTAAGCTAATTTTAATCATTTTACTTATATTTGGTACATCCATTCTTGATATATCAAATGCCGAATATTCAATGAATATGTTTCAAGATATTTGGCTTTTCTAAATATTGAATTGTATGACTGAATAAGAAAAATCGAGATAAATATTTGAATACTTTAAAAAGAGAGAGAGAGAAAAAAAAACTAAAACTTTAATTTAGAAAAATCTATTTAAAAAAAAAAACTTTTGCATCAATTTACACATATTCCATTTTTATTTTCACTAAAACGTAATTCAGATAAATAAATAAATAAAAATAAAGATAAATAAATAAAATATTTGTCCCTAAAGATTTGAATATGTATTTGATGAGCTCTACAAAAAATTTAATCTCAGCATATTAAAAAAAGAAACTATTAAAATATTTAATGAATTTAATAATTATAAAAGTTTGAAAATATTAAATTTAAAAAATTTTTTTAATCAATCTGATTATACAATATTTAATACTATGCAATATAATTTTCTAATTTTAACTTAATGTTATCAAGTTTCTTCAAGATAATAATTTAAATATATGTCAAATTCCGCTAATGAAGATGTATTTATTACACAGTAAGAAAAGAAAAAATATTTTATATGAATATCCTTCTAAAATGGCTATCTGCCAACATTCTTTTTAAACAAAATTTTTTAAACTATTTTAAAGGTATAAGGAATGTTATGTATCTGTTGAGATTTTTTCAACCTTATACCTATAAAATTTCAAATGAGATAATATACTGTGCAACGAAGAAGCTAATTTATTTTGCTCAGTTTCGTGAAATTATGAGTGATGGCATACTTTAAAAATTCGTTTTCATTATGTGGGAGAGAGAAATATAGAGATAGTTATATTTACGTAGCACTACAAAGATGCATGTGAGCTATTGATGACGGACCTCGTAATTTTGAACAACTGTCAAGTGACGAGGACTACACCTGAGCTGTCACCCCCTTATCCAACTTCCACATCAACGGGAGGACGTTGAACCTCAACGGCCGATATACGCTTGCGTTTAGCGGATATAGGCCCCTCTGCACGGCAGATCTTCAGTGGTCCCAGGCTCTAACTCAAGACACAACTACCTCGAGTTCGATACCTTGACCACTTGGCTACCGTGGCCTTTATTATGCGGAAAATGACGAATAAAGGTTACATATTTGATCAGTATAGGCCAACTGTTGCTGAGTGATCATGGTTGGCATTGACAAGTCACGGTTTCAAATCTTGAATACCCATCGTGTAGAAGGTTTGATTGATGATAAATATATCACAGAACCCGGAATCCTACCGTTTGCGTGGTGTGTAAGTTTGGAGAGTGGGGTGCCAGCTCAGGAATAGTCCTTTTTGCTGGACTATAGGCCATTACATCGTCCGTCACCAATACGGTGTTTCGTTAAATACTTCTAACACTATTATGATTCTATTAATTAATCTAACTTCTATTTGACCCTAAAGAGGTTGCGGTAGTCTGGTGGTCATGGTCATGAACGTAGCTTGTGGCTGGCGTGTCATGAGTTCTAGTCTTTGTGCCACCAAACACAGGTCTCGTAGGCCGATATACATTCATTCTATCGTTGCTTAATGCCCTTCCAATGATGTGGTGAGGGTAGTTTAGAGAGGGTTCTAGTTCTGGTGCGTCTTGCCACTTGACTGAGGTTCAAATTTTCGAGATTCTTTGCCGATAACCCTCATTTTGTTTTTGTGCAATTAGGAAAAATTCATATAACCCTTAAATATGGTCATGTGAACATTTGTATGCAAAGCTGTTATTCAATTATATCTTTTTCATTTATTTCCAAATTCATCAATAATATTCAAAACTAGTTTGCAGGTTATAGATTAGTTTGTAAACTGCATCCTTTATACTTAATATTTGGCATTAAATTCTTTAATTTTTAACATTAAAAGTCACTGTGCCATCTATGGAAACGATTAATCCTTTTGTTAAGAACGCGTCTGAAATTGAACTTATTTATTTATTCACAGTTTTAATTCAAACCTTAATTTCCAAATCAGCCTACCATTTGAAAGAAACACATTCCTAATAGTTATCTTGACGGCATTTTACAGTATATGAATGAATCTATTTAAAATTCCCCTGCAACGATCTCCCAGACGAATTTATCCGGGAACAAAAGGTGCCAGAAATGCATTCGGATGGCTGCCCAAAGCAACTCGTTATCAACTTGAACCATTTCTTCCACAACTGGTTGCGAGTGGACATTAGGCAAGCTTATCGCTACAATCGTCCAATCTATTCTCCGTTCCATACATTGATCATAACTCGGAATACATTTGCAAGTGGCGTCGGCTCATCATCTATGTATGAGAGAACGCAGCGCTTGGATCGAATGATGCTCGGTTTATTATGGACCTGCATTATGCATCACAATGCCTTGACATCGACGACGGTTGCGGAGGCTTTTGTGTCTCCCTAGAGGGGCCGACAGAGAATGTGCGAATGCAATTATAATTTCTAGCCCTTGCTTGTCAAGGATACTAATGACAGATAGGAAGTGAAGACTTATTGTTTTCCGAAACAGTTTTTGGGCTTTCGAGATGGGAATTCGAAAATGATCTCGATGAAATATTTGATACATTGTTGGATGGAAGGTATAACTCTATCAAGTATTTATTCTGGAAAGTTGAGAATAATGTGGCTTGCTAAACCATAAATAGTATAATCTACTGTATTATTGATTTTTGAATATTTATTTTTATAAAGTATGATATGTATACTAAAGAGGTGGTGATTATATCAAGAAGTCACGCATTGTTGTGTAGAACTTTTTATAAATCTTTTAAATTTGAATTATTTTCAGTTAAGCCTTTTATAGGGCTTTTTTTTATAGTGATGACATAATAAAATATTTTTGAGATTGATATTGATTTCAAAAGATAACTTCATATCGCTTGTTAGATAAAATTAATTTAATTTTTAAAAATCTTTTGTTGATGTAAAATATGTTTACCACGGTTCTTTGTATGTTTTTGAAATGTAATATGCATTACGTGCACCACAATTTGGTTGATTCTTATTTTTTTAAATTTTTTTTATTTAGGGCTTATAAAATCATACCTATGTTAGCCAGAAATAAAGTATTCAAAAATATGATTCTGTGTTTATTAGGTATTAAATAATTTAAGAAACCCGATCGCAAAAATGGCGTATAATTTTTTATACTATCAAGATTAATGTAATATCGTTCCACTACTGCATAAAAGCATTTAACCTGTATAATGAAGCTAAAGTTCCAACACATCAGCTGATATTATATATTCGAATCATTCCATTCACCAAATTATTGAAAGTTTTAGCTTATTATCATATGCATTAGGTGTAAAGAAGCAGAAAGCATTTTTAAAAATTAATTTGTATCATAAAACAATTAAAATATTTTCATGATAAATAACAACTTTTAATAATTAAAATTAATGAAGAATTTAATCAAATAACAGAAAAGCACATATTTATTCACTTAGAATGAATCGCATCATAAGGTATGCACAATGCTGTTGTATTTCAATTTGTTGGAAGTAGTGAATACATAATGACACCATTTAACACTGAGAGAAACACATCATAACTGAGGTTACTGAAACTATATCCAAACATCGAGAGTTTTTTTGTCTAAATATATAAAGTCTTTTTAGTGTCCAAAATTCATTTCGCAGTAGCGAGTCTATTTTTTTAACTTTAGAAATATTGTTTTCTCCTGACTCCCAAAAGAATTCTGTAAATGTGTTTTCAATTTTTTACATATTTTTTGAAAGTGGTGCAACTTTTGCAAGTAGTTATCTCTTTATGATTTTATTGATTAAAATAATTACTAAATTTTGACACTCTTATACTTTGCTGAAAATAGACGACTCCCATAGGTTGAAGTGTTCTACTACTTTTTGTATGTTAGAAAATGATTTTTTTGAGTAAACTTCTAACTAATATAATATGCACATTCAGTTACCAAATCAAATGTATTTAATCCTTTTCCAAAATGAATTTATTATTTTGGACTGTGGTTGTGAATTCGCAACTCTATATATAATGCATTTTTACTATACAAGGTATAAAGAAACTTTCATTTCCGTTTCGATTTTACCTTGAAATTACTAGAAAGCTAAAACCTTTGGGAAAATTAATTTAATTTTTTTTCAAGTTCCGAATATTTTTTCTACCAATTTACTATTTAATTTTTCCAATTTTTTATAAAGCTTTCTATATTTTGTATAGCAAAATGATACCGTTTGAAGATTTTTAACTAAAAAAGTGTACTTAAAAATACTTCTATAACAAAAAAAGGTGAAGCTTTGTATTATATAAATTGTGAAAAAATTAATGAAAATTTAAATTTAATTAATAAATTTGATTGCATAATTTTAGTTTTATTGAATAAAATGTTCAAATTTATATAGTTGTTTAGTGCTGGAGACTCACAAATTTGTGGATTTAAAAATATAGTGCCCTAAGACAAATACTCTGTGAAGTATAGGATGAATAAACTGAATTATTTCAGAACATTTGTATAAAATAAAAATAAATTATATTTCGCTTACCTCACACAGCTTATCTATATGATACTTAATTTTATAATTGATACTTCTCTAAACCTTTCAATTAATAATAAAAATGAAGATAACAGTTCTGCACAATCGAATTTCAAGTAAACGTAGAGGGACGAGTAAGACGTGATTTATAACATACATTTCCAGAATAAAAGGTGATATATACGATAAGAGAAAGTTGAGCAATGAAGCTACTTACTAATTTATCATAAATTTTGAAAATGCAACTTACTTTCTCTTACACTTTACCTATAAATAAATTCAGACAACTATTACAAAATGATCAAACTACACATTATATTTTAGTAAAATGGTTTTTGTTCCTTTATACTTTCATAATTTTATGTTGATATGACATTCATATACATTTATATATTTATTTCTAACATGCACTTGTAGTTTTATGTGCTTTAATAATAATGATTATGCAATTATTATGGATTATTATTATTTCAATTAATATCTCTAAATAATCGTTTTTAATTTCATTGCAGCGGTGGACGTATATTTATACGACGTAGAATTCAAAGGAATGAAATTGGCTGGAGTGGTTCTTAGTATGATAGGATTCTGTCTTGTACTCTTACCAGAAAATTGGCCAGACTACCTTACGGCACTTTTAAGGTGGAGACGAAACAAATATCCTCAAGAAAGTAGTTCGCATCCCGAACCCAGAACCAGCTACACATCCAGACTCAGGACGCAAAGTGGACGTGTGAAATAACTGTTTATACATCTCATACTGAGAACATTTGCATTTGCATCGTTTCATCTCGTATTATTGTGTTTTGTCATTCAGCTTGACGAAGAAATGCGTACATTTTTACCATAATCAAATGTTTTTCTTAAAAATTAAGATCATGAATAGATTCATGTGTGCTGTTTTACATTAAGCATTCTAAATTTATATGCTTGATTACGATAATGGACTTTGTTTCATAATATTTTATAAGAAATGAAATTTGCTTAGTTAAAGAATAATTTGATTTACATTAAAAACTCATTGCAAAAATTCCTTCGGAAAAAACCGCACTTTCATTAAAAGAGGGATTTTAGAAGGATTTTAATTAAACTAGGAGAAACACAAAAAAGTTAATTTTTTTAAATACAACATTTTAAATGAAAATATTGAAGTAATGCATTAAATGTAGTAATAGTTTATAGTATATTAACTTCATTTGAATGAAATAAAGTAATTCAGTTATTCAATTATTTAGTTTTTCGAATTCCAGGAATTAATACTAAAAACAGAAATTTTTTTAACCAAAATCAGAAATATTTTTTTATAATTAGATTTGACATTAAAAAACTAACAAACTAATAAGAATAATTATTATCTGCTGATTTTAATTTTCACATATCATGTTTTATGAATTGATAAAATTTTGCATAATTATTAAAATTTTTCAATAGGAAAAAACCTAATGAGAGTGTTAAATTTTTTATTATTCATTAAGATTTTATATAATCAGGTATGCTGTAAGCCGAAATGAGAATAAAGAGACTAAATGCAGGTATTACTGTCAAATTATTTGTATTATACCTCAAATAACTTTTATTAATGTTCAAAATTAAATATTTTCAGATATTGTATTAATGAAATTTCCTTTAATATTTTGTAATGCTTCTACTTTTTTTCTCAATGCATAAATATTTTCTTACTAAGATATGCTTCATTCATTCGCAAATAATATGCATGTTGAAAATTGTTGTGATCATGAAACATTGTGTGTGTGTGTATGTGTAAATATATATATATGTTTGTGCTTGTGTTTGTCTATGTGTGGTGTATATAAATTACAGCATAAATGATATCAATATACAAAAATTATTGCTTTTTTAAAATAACAAACGGAAAATTTAATATGTATATAAGTGTTTTTAGACTGCTTTCGGCACACATATTTCATAATATGAGTCTGTGTTGACAAGAATAAATTGTCACTTTCAAATTAAAGCATATCAAATGAAAAGTAATAAAACCAGCATAAATTGATCCAACTATGTGATATCTTGAATGACAATATTTTTTGGGGTGCCTGATATTTTAATTTAAAATAACTATAATTTTTCTCCAATCATACCTAGCAGACTCTCGTCGGTATTGAAAAACTTGAGTTTTTTACAAAATATATTTCTCTAAAAATAGAAGAGTGTAAAAATAATAAATGAAGGATAAGGATAAAAAAGTACAACCTTTGATTTTTAATGCTTACTTTATTGGAAAAAAGTCTGATTTCAAATTTGCAATTGTCAATATGATTAACAGATGAATTTTTATAAGTACATGACTTTTCCATGGGGAAATAAATTTGAAACGGAGAATTTTTTTTAATAAAGTTCATTACAGTCAATTTTAATCTTTATTGAACTTTTATAATAGACAAATTACATATGAATCTTCTCAATTTATTGTATATATTAGGAGTTAAAGTCGAGAAGAGTAAGCAGAAATAGCTGTATTTTAAAATCCTAATGTATGAAAAAAATTGATGAGTTTAAAATTCAGTAGAAAGCGATTTTTGTTTGCACAATTCGAAGTTTCAAGTTTCTGCTTGCAGTAGTACATTACGAAACTTGGATAAAGTATTAATAATATGTAGAAATTAGAAATAGTATAACGTATAGTATAACCTATAGTATAACGAATGAACAAAAGATAGCTCTAAATGCTCGTGTTCATGAGTATTTCAGCATTCATGAAATCTGTTTCAGTATTTCTCAGAGTTTGTGAAAAGCTGTACATTTTTTGGCGATGCAAAACATTAAAATATCTTAACTTATAGGAACGTGATGGTTAAGCATTTGATTAAATTTATTTGCGAAGTTGAAATATGAAATGTAAAACTAAAATTTTATGTAAAAGTATACTTATGTTACACATGTTATATATGCTAATTCAAATCTCTGAGATTTATATTTTAATTGGTATGCTAAAACTTATTTATTATGTATTTTATTTCTGTGATATGATTTTCTACGATGAAAAGTTGACTTGGAAATAATTTTAAATGCATTTTTAATGCATTTACTTGGCACAAGAATAGTAAGTAAAATTATTTTATGCACAAAAAACTTTTTAAAATTCAAATATTTTACTTTTTATTTTAGAATGATTATTGATATCGCCTTATTTTTCTTATTTCACAAGCATTATTAGTTAGTAAGCAAATAATATTGCTTATTAAGGGAAATTTGTAATGAATTATGGAATTAAAACTTAGCAATCTATAAATTTGTGAAAGGAGAAAAGTGAGGAAGGTAACGTAATTCCTATTAACTAAATTTGGAATTAAAGCCTGTAAAGTTCCTTTTAAGTACATTGTTCTCTCATTAGGGCTCCGACAAAATTCTTAATCCTTTGAATGCAAATAGGAGATTTGCTCGTATTCTCTCGACTCTAAACTGGTTGTAACATTCTTAAATGAAGACGCATACGGGTTCTAGTAGTAAGTATTATAATTGAAAATTTAATACTTAGAAGTTTTCAATTGAGTTTCCATTAAATATAAACAGAATATCTGGTGACATAAATAATAAAGTATCTCACCATATAAGACTAAAATATCTTAGAAATAAGATGGAATACACACATATTAGAATTATGAGTTCAAAAATAGAATCTTTTTTTCCCTTTAGCTAATAAAATATAACTAAATTTTAAAAATCTATGAGATGATGCTCTTTTTGATCTTTTGCATTTCATTTACTTTAGAAAACAAATCAGAAATATTAATATATAAAGTTTAGTAATAACTTTTTTTAAAAAGTGTAGGTTGTCTTATAATTTGCTTGTGTTCCTAAAAGTAATTGATTAAAAGTGTACATTTAAAACAAAGTGAAGGAACTAGATTCTGCCAGGACGCAGATGGGTGTGAAATAGTGAAAATAGTTAGTACAATATCAATGGTGGGATATTATATAAAAATTGTGAGATATTAACTTGAAAAAACATGTAGTTTTTGTATGCGAACCTCCTAATAAATATATTTTGTAAGAAATATCCTAAAGTCGTCACTACTCTGATTTACATTTTTTTAAACTCTTGCAGGTACTTTTAAGACTCAGACTTCCTGCTGATATTTAAATTTTTATATCTATTTTTTTTCAATTTTAAAAGAAAAAAATTTAAAAAAATGTTTTGGATAATAAATTATTTTATAACATCACGATTATCCTTTAAAAAATACCATACTAAACAATATGGAATTTTAGTAGATTAGTATCTTAAAAAAAATGTTTAAGAACGAAAAAAAAATAGTAATACATTTTTATTTAATGTTCCTCTTTTAAAACATGTATTATAATTAATCATTTTTTGAAGAATTATTAAAGTATTTATTATTTTTAAAATATGTATTATATCAAAAGAATATAAAGCATTATTATTCTATATAAACCACTATTACATATTTCTTCATTATCTATATATATTTCCTGCTGTCTTATAGCTGCTCCTTATATGAATTTGCTTAACATTCGGATAAAATGTTCTTAATTATTACAGCACTTATCTTTAAATGAAACTAAATACCTACAACTTTAAACTATATATTTTTTAAAAATCATAACTAATTCAAAATTGCTTGAAAGCGTCTGTTTTGGAAGCATTAAAGTAATGCTTAACTTGTTTTAAGAACATTTTATGCCTTGAAAAAGTTCAATCTCTTTCTTCATTTCTTCTGTAAGAAATCAGTTGTGAATGATAACAGGAAATCGGTCGGTGCAGAAAAGTTCGAGTAAAGAAGTCATGTGCCAAGTAGAGTATTTGATGTGTAAAATATTAGATGAGCTTAATTTTAATATACATAGCCTGTATATTCGAAGCGTTGGTAAATAGCTTGTGATGGTTTCAGAAATTTATTTGTTATTAGACATGAGAAAGTACCAGTACCAGTAATGAAAGGTTTTGTGTCAGATATGTGAAATTAAATTATTGAAAGACAAATACTGTGTATTTCTTACCAATAGAAATAAAAAAAAAGAAAATACTGCGAGTTTGTTATTTCTTTTATAGACAAAACATTCTTATATTAGAAATCACATCTTTAATTAAGATAAAGATTTTTTTTTATGTTTGGAAAATTTTATGAAGACATGAGATTTTACTTTGTTAACTATAAACTTCATATTTATTACAAAGCACGAATTCTTATTTCATACATTTCAGAATACGAGTTTTGTGTTTCAAACTCTAAAACTGTTTCTATTAAATATTTAGCGCAAATTTAGTTGTTATTTTATGCATAGAATTGTATTTTAGAAACTTTTCTCTATTTCATTTTTAAGAACAAAATGATTATATATGTTTAGCAAGAACAATGTTAAAAAAGCATTAGAAAAATTTTGGGCAAATCGAAAACACCATCACTGCAAATTTTGGAAAATAAAACAAATTATTAGCGTGATTATTACTTAATTATGATGCTAAATGTTTTTATTTCTAAAATGCATAAATGTAAATTTTTTACGAGGCATCTAGGGCATTTTTAATTTTAAAACACGTTAATTTTTCTCCAATTTTTTAAAATATATTATAAAATTGCACAATTTATTCTGTTAAAAAACTTATAACCTTTTCCTTAAATTTTTTTAATGTTATTTACAAATAAGAACATTTTCAGTACTAAAATGTAATTTACAGAAGGTTAAAAATAATTATTGTCGACTAATATCTAACAGTTATTTTATCATTTCAATTGAAAAATTCTGTTTTTATGTTTTAAATTTTGTGATTAATTAGCTTTGTTTTAAATTGACTAATTTTTTAAAGGGTCATCCTTTTCTTTGTAAATATTTACAGGAATAAATCCTTTTTTCTTTCCTTGATATTTGTACAAGGTGTTTCCTTGTGTTTTTTCTTCCTTAATCTGCATACAATTATTTTTTTAGAACACAGACTCTCTGAAAAGTTGCTAAATTAAATTAAAAAAATTGTTAATTCCACATGTTCACAATATAAATTACAATTCAACATGAACATACGAAAAATATCAATGAAAAACAAGGAAATTCTGATTATTTATACCATGCAATAAATTCTAATTTATCTTGTTATTGCGATTTAAAGTTATTTACTATTTTTAAAAGAATGTTTCAAGAATGTTATTTAATTTATGTTATTAAAAATAACTTATTTTTTTTCAGCATACAACACCGAAAAATCACGTTTTCAAAATTGTTACCTTTTAATTAATATAAGTATTACATGAAAACTAATTTTTAAAATCCTAAACTGTCCAAAGAATAACTATTTATTTGGTCACGTATCTGATATATATCTCGGATTTAGTATATCGTTTCAGAGAATACGTGACATGCCATCCCGATGGATAAGGGTTGCATCAGAAATATTCAAGACATTAAGATGGCATTTTATGCCAAATCCGCCAAATAATATTTCAAATATATTTAAATGTTCTTTTTGTAGCAATTTTGGAAAGAAATTGTAATAGCTTTATTTTAAATTTGTTTTTCTTGGGAATAAAAAAAAATTATCTGAAGGTTCAATTGATTTTATTATTGAAAGTATTAAAAATATGGTGGTAGATGAACGTTTTTTGAAACCTAAGTGAACTGAAGCTTTAAAATTGTTATTCCATTTGAGGTAAAAGATTTGTTTCTTTGTTTTTACTGCAGAAAAGAGCAGAGAAATTATTATAACTAATGTAATTATTAGGATTCGATGTTTAAAAATTGATAATGGTACTATTTTTTTTCACTCTCACATGTGTACTTTAATAAGTTAACCGTCTGGTCTGACACATTCTTTAAAAAATATACGTTTTTTTTCATAGAAATAACTGTATCATTTTTCTCTTGATAAACATTTTGTTCTTTTCCTCCATATACATTTCTGTTTAAAATTTTAATTTAATTTTCTGTTTATGTTTTTTATTGACAACTAGTGAAAACATCTTGGCACATTTTATATTAATAAATTTTCAGTGACAAAAGTTATGAATATCTTTTTTATTAAAGACACGTTCTTTAACATATAAGTTTTAACTGTACATAACGTATAAAAATTATTCGATACATATTAGTAAATTTCCACTATTCGTTAGTTTTAAGATTTTCGTATTTTGTTTTCAAAGACAATGAGTATTTTTGTTAGAATGAGTAGATAATGAGCTTGAATTGAATAGCATAAATCCACGAAATGAAAACAATAGAAACGTGTTATAATTAAATAAAGCTTAAATACCAACACTGTTAAAATATTAATATCATCATTCCACTTCATTTTAATTTTACTTATTATTTTTTTCATTTTAATTTACTTCTGAATATTTACTACAAACAAAAGTTATATTGGTTCAAGCGGTATGAAATATTTTTATAACAAATTTTAAAGACATCATCGTTTCTTACAAACATTTTAACTAATTCTTCAAAGAGTTAAAAGATTCATACTGAAAATAAAATAAATTTTCAAAGAAAAAATTATGTAATGGAAATTAGAAAGGTGAAAACTAACTGCAAAAATACCCCCGTTTTAGAAACATGACACATTTAAATGAAATATTCTAAATATACTCATAGATCTTATTTCCTGGAATTAACACGCGCGCGTGCGCACATATACGCGCAGGTAATAAATCGAATTTGCATATCTATATTCAACGAAGATCCTATAGTTATTTATGCTTGGAAATTAAAATTATTAATATAATTAAGTAATAAAATATGTACTAAATATGAGTTTGAAAAATTACGTATACATAATAGAATAAGAAAAATAATTTCTAATTCGGAAGAATTATATTGAAGCTAGAAGTCATTTTAGAAATTTATGATAAAAAGATTTCATAACAGTTAAAGCAGTAATTCAAAATAATATTTGTAATAAACCACTTATAATATAATTAGCATTTAGTTATGAGTTAAAGAGATATAATTTGCATCATTATTCGGATCATAAAAAGGATATTAATTGAAAATTATTCTACAGAGTAATTTTTTTCTGCAGCATGATGTGATTTATGCTTATTACTTTCTGTATTTATAACCTCTCATTATTATGCATTACTTATTTTACTCAACACTTGAAATTTAAATTATATTTCCCAAACAATTTATGTTTATATCAAAACTCATTTATGCAAAGGTATTCTCTAATATAAGTATATTTATTTAGAACGTTTGAATTAAAAAATATGTGGTTCTATAATGTTATACAAATGATTTTCCCTTGTATTTAGGTTCATATGAAACATTAAATATATTTCTTTAGAGTCTAATGTATTTTTTGATAGCCAAAATATTTAAAATAAGATGGGTAAACCATCAATCGGTATCCATGTATACTTCCTAAAAATGCTGAAATATGTTCAAGAAATTTCCTGGAACATAAAATAATTATTAACTTAACTTACATTGATTTTTTTACGTTAACAACTGTATGAGTTATTTGATGCCTATAAAATGCACTGTTTTTATTTTTATACAATGCACAGTTTATTTTTGTTTATGCTGAAGACTACTACGAAAAATATGAAATCCAGTGACTTCCACGCATATAAAACAGATAAGATCAATTATTTTAATTCCTTTCTAGATTTTACTTTTCATACGCAATAAAGAACAATGTCATCAGCACAAAATCGCCAATTGTGGGCAACCAAGTGGACCGAGTTTGTTCCATGCCTCTGTCCACATCCGGCGTCGTCTTCTGACGATCCCCTCCTCAAGTTTATGATCAAGAAGGGGAGAAGGGATTGCAAGTGAGAGGGTTTCCATCACTCTATACTGCGGATTTATACGACAGAATACGGTTTCTGCTGATCCTCGGGACGTGTTCAATTCCATTTAGGTGAACCATTACTGCGAGAAGACGATATCAGGTCCGCATTAAGCACTCGAGTGCCATAAATGGATTTGATGCGTGAGACGCTGGATATGGATTTAAATTACAGATGATGCTCTTCCAACAAATGCGGTGCTGAAGGTATTTCTAAGCAGACTGGATTTATGACAGTCGTAATGTGGCTTTTTTAAAGAGAAATAAGCCGTATCAAGGGAGTGCTATATTTGAAAGAAAGATAATGCTTAGTTTGATATTTTGATAGAAACCAGACATAAGCATTTAAAAGAATAACGTATTTGCACATTTAGAAGTTGAATACATTCGTGATTAGAAAGAAAGAAAAGCTACATATTTTCAACTTCTAGTAGAGTTGCATAAATGCAAAAACTTGTTTATTTCAAGATACTTATGACGAGTAAGCTAAGCTAATAAAAACAAATGAAAACTTTTATATACTTATTTAAACATTGCATGTTTGATAATAATTAGTGAAGCTTTTATCACAATTTGCAACCTCAGTTATGAATACTTGAACTAATTGGAATATATAATTGTATGTGTGGAAGATTAAAAATATTCAGTTGTAAATTTAATAGAAAAGTGGCAACTTTATATTGCTTTGTTTCTCATTTAGTTTTTAATTGGAGGAACACAGTATTCAAGAATATCTAATGCATTGATCTTAAGAGCATTTTTGAAATAATAGTTTAATTTTTAATAGTTTTATTATTAAATAGAATTTCGTAACATTTTACAGATTTTCCTTTAAATTTATATTAAAAAAGACACATTAATAAATTTGTAAAATGAATTAAAACAAACTAATCTTGATTTATTAAATTTAATTTAGACTCTCATGCAATGAACACTTTTCTAGTCCATATTTTTAGTCCATTTCCAATGTTGGAAAATTTATATGAACAAGTAACGTTTAGTACGATTATACCAGTTATTTGGGATTATTTTCTTGTGTTGGAATAGTGAAATGAAAAATTACGTAAAATAATTTACCATGCGACATTTTAATAACTTAAAACGATACTTATCAATAAATACAGTAAAGTTTAAATGAAAATTCATTTCATCATTATGTTTTTCCTTATTTTTGAAAAGCAATTTTACAAACGCTTCTTTATTTATGTAATATCAAACGATAT
Source organism: Trichonephila clavata (assembly GCA_019973975.1). Classification (NCBI taxonomy): domain Eukaryota; kingdom Metazoa; phylum Arthropoda; class Arachnida; order Araneae; family Nephilidae; genus Trichonephila; species Trichonephila clavata. The sequence goes on along the minus strand of BMAO01020015.1, from coordinate 48,651 downwards.
TCTTCTACTTCCTAATAGACTCTCTCATCTCGGTCTTTTGTGTATTTTTAACATAACTAGATAAATTATAAAACATCTTTTACCTATATCTATATGTGTAATACAATACAATATCTCTCATATTCGATCCTCATGTTCCAATATTCCATTTTAACCATTTGTAGGGTACTATTTTCTAGTAAGTTTTGTTAATATATTTTGAGGATTGAGAGATAGATTTATAAAAAGAAATTAATTGAGCTTATTATTTAGAATTAGTTTTATTTTTAGGCCATTTTTTGGTGGGGAGATGTTTACCACCACCTTTTTGAAGTTATTTTCAAAGGAAGAGTATCAAATGTTTTGCATTTCTTCTTATATCGCCTTACGTGATATTTATAAAAGAGAATTTGCAAAATAAACTGAAATCAGCAAAATAAATAATAAATTAGATAAATTTTAATAAAAATTTTAATACAAATGATTTTTTATGAAATTTCAGAAAACAGGGCTCAATACATAATGGAATATTGCAAACTGAACAAAAATATCTTGTTTTCTTCTCATGTGCTTTAGTATAACACCAACGGCAACGATGGTCATCAACTTTAGTCAATCGTGCGTCATCTGAAACAGTTTTCTTCCTGTTCATTAAACTTACATTTCGTTTGTTGTATTTACGACTTAAAAACCAGAAATTATTTGCGGTGCAAGCAGAGGTGTTAGCAGCACAAATCCTAAATAGGAAAAAACCTCCAAACGGTTTTTAAAAATTAATGAAATTGGTGGGAAACTATACTTTTTATGACCATATAATGGTTTAATTTGCTATGCTCTTTAATTTTGTTTCATTTGATTACACTTTTCCATTTCATATATTCTTCTTATTGTTTTGACGAAATTTGAACTAATTCTTCGTATTTTATATCTAATTACTTGCATACACCAATATATATTTACATACATTCACACTGATATACATACATATAAATACGCATATAAGCTCTTATACACATTTAACCTCCTCAGACCACGAGACAAAAATAAAAGCTTGATATTTTGTAAGAGGTACATAAATAGTTGTTTTAATCACTCTGATGTAGAAAAGTGCAATAAATTTTTTAAAAAAATTTATAGAAGCTGGGGGGGGGGGGTAGTACATGTGATACATCAGGAACAAGACACTACAATCAGAATTTTTTCAAGTGCTAAGCAGGATTGAAACAATTAATTTAATCTTAGTCTTTAATCATGCAATACATACAATTCATAAATTCAACATAAAATTAAGTTTTATTGGCGTTTCAGGGGGTTTATATTAGTATCATTATTACAGAAACTTTATTTTTTATTTTCGTGAAAGGCCCTGAAACCATTTCTAGTAGCTGTAAAACATAGAAAAACCTTGCAGTCTGTACATTGTACAGTTATTAAGGCCGAGCACTTCTCATTCTGGCACCTACTTCGATAAGTCCTATCCCAACCATTTCAAGCATGTGCCTAGCTTCTTTGATTGTGAGCTGGTGATGTGGAGTGAAAGTCGTAACTCTGCATTTTAGAGGGGGCTCATCCTTCACATCCCTCAACTTAATATTTTAACTCAAGAAATAATTCTATCAATCTTCTATCCCCCTCAAAATATAACTAAAAATTAAAACAAAATTGAGACTTAAAAAGTATGTTTATAAGTGATTGGGCACCATTGTATCACAAGCCATACAAACAAATTTCCCAAGTCATTATGCTTTAATATTTCACTAAAATATTCTTCCTTTTCTGTTAACTAGTTAAAGGTACATATACAAAGAAAAATCGTATTTTAAAAATAGTTTAATATTTGTATATAAATAAGAAAAAATACTTATTTGGACGACGTGCACGCATCTTGTTTTGATTCAGAGACGCTACTAGAAATCGCTATCATGGACAGGTACTGCCATGTGTTGACTAAAGGAGGAAATTATATGAGGTATTTCACTTTGTATTTCATGTGATGCAACCTGTCCCAAATTTGGTTTTGCTTTTCAGAGCTTCACAAAAAATTATGAAGCTTTTGTATCACATGTGATACAAGGGAATCGAGGGGGATAAATACATATGCAGATATGCCTATATACATTCACAGTTACAAATATTACGCGAAACAATAACATGCTTTGAAATCTTATATATTATTCTTATTAATATAGAGTTGATCCATCATGAGCACTAAGAGTGGTAAGATACAATTTAATACGAAAAAAGATGTGAGATTATCAACACTATTGGATGAGCGTGATCTTGAGGTATATTCAATTAGGTCTGGGCTGTTACCTGATGCTCCAGAATTGTTTTTGATCTTAAAGAATGCTAAGAAATGGCAACTCGCATCCTTCACTTCATGCTTTACTGCTTAAACTAAGTAAGAAATTGATGCTTTCGACAGAATATTGTTCAATATTAATATTTCCTGGAATGAAAAGCAAAATAAAAAATGTTTGGTTAGAAATTACAATTACTCAAATTACAATTTTTCAGGTTTCAATTTTGGTGTTCTCTGCACCCCTTTATGTATTTTTCGTCATTGATATTAGTGAGGAGATGTTTGAGATTTTCAGCATGCTCATAAGAACATGAACCTAGATGGATTTTTTCGAACAAATATTTAAATTTGTCATTATTTGCTCAGCTGCGAATTTATATTTTTAGCAAGTAATTAGTGAAAAGGCTGGATGACGCGTATTTAATATAGCTTCCTTTTATTATTCCCGTTATTAACAATGTTTTTCTTACTTGACTATAAATTTATATTGAATTTCTCTGCTGCAACATCAATTCTTGCTGTTTTAAGTGAGGAAATCTCTGCTAAATGAGCTCTATTTATAATACTTTTCTACAAGTTGCTGACACATGGCATTTTAAATAACATTAACCAATCAGTGTCTTATTTATAATTGTACTAGGTATAGTAGAATTTTGACATCATCCTAATTTATATATATCAAATTACAATACCTATATTATATACTATAAATTTTGTTGAAAAATCTTTTATGCTATTTCTTTAGTAGGTGTTTTCATGACTTTGCCAGCCATTTGTTGACTACTATTTGTGATCATTTACTATGATAATATACTTTTAAAGACTATTTGGGAATAGTCATATAATTATAACATATTTTATGGATACCTAAATGGACATGTATTATTTGATAATACAAGTAAATTCAATTTATTAGTTATGTACTGTTTAATCGATTTTTTTAAACATAATTTCAATACGATATGTTTCATTTTTAAAAAAATCAATTCAATCATTTGCTTATAAATATATTCTTAAAACAGAATTAAATTGTTACTCACATTAAATTATTTCATTCTTATTAAATAAGGTCTTGTTCTTCAATATTTTTAATTTCTTTAAATTTTAGAAAATTAAAAAAAAAATTCTGAAATATTGTGGGGTGCTATGCAGCTCAGCATTTTATGAAAATCATATTTTCAGGTTCTATATTCAGTTTTTGCAGCAGTTTGCTGTGATTAATCTGATGAAAAACGTAATAAAAACGCTTGGAAATGATGCATGTTACTTAGGAAAATAATTACTTTAACGTAATTTATTGAATTTTTCAATCAGTATTTGATAAGCAATTATATTTTCATTAAAAACCATTCAAGTAAGTTTAATCTCTTAGCGTTAAACGTCAAATCATAAGCATATATACTTGGTTGTGAGTCAGCACATTAGATAGAATACAATAATTTATAAAAATCTCCCAAACACCTAAAAACACCGAGTAAAAAAATGAATAATGGAAATATCCCTTACAAGAATTTGTTTTTGAATTTAACACATATGGAAATATTCAGAAATGCAAAAATACGACAAAAGTCCAAGATACTGAAACAATTTCAGAGATAAAAAATTACTAAGTCAGCTGTAATAATACTACTAATAATACTGTGAATATGAACATCCAAAATAAATAATGGGAACAATAATACTATAACAAATAAAATACTGTAAATAAAAACAGTGGAGATAACTAAAATGATGAATAACCTTGTGTAGTTTTTAATCTTTCTTTACTGTAGAAAAATGTCAAAAATTGTACTGAAGATATGTAAAAAAAACAACATATAAACTAGAATTGTTAAATTAAAAAGGAAATCAAGTGTTCATTCTTCTGTGATTAAGCAGCAAAACATTTAGTTTTACTTTATGATCAATATAATTTCACGGATAAGTTTGCATTAAAAATCATATAAAATGTTAAGAAAACTCATGCAGTAAAAATTTTGAAGAAAAAAAAATGATTTTTAAAGATAATAATTTTATGAAAATAAATTCTTTATATTTCTTGGATCTTTGTAATTTAAATAATATAACAAATAATTCAGTTAGAATTTCTTCTGAAACATAATGTTTTTTTCCCCCTAAAATGTGCTACATACAGTAATATTCCTTTAAGACTCGAAATAATTTTATCTTTAAATATTAAACTATTCTGATTTTTAATACTATATTGACCCCAATGACACTGGGAAAAATAATAGAAAAATCATCCCACCCCCCTTCTAGTGGAACGTAGATGGTATCCGTACGATCGTGCAGGTTGGGCGTTTTCTGTGAAATCATCACCTGTGAAATATTACGAGTTATACATTTTTTGGATCTAACTTGATAGAAGAAAAACGAACTTAATTCAACTAAAATTGTTACAAATAAAGAAATTTTTGATGTATAATTAAATATTTTAGTGCCTCACTATTTATTTACTGCAAAAATATTTAAAGCATGTTTTTGTTTTTGACAAGTATAAGTAAACATTGCATTTTTTACAACGTGTTTCAAACTGCTTTCACAAATTTCAAATCTTTACTTGAGAGGCCTTGAAATATCATCAACACATCGGCGATAGATATATATGTCATTTTTTCATCCTTGCATGGCCTTTTAGCAGGCCTAGCATAATACTTCGATTTTTTTGTGGGAGGAATTACACAACAGTGTCATATCATCATCAGTTGAAAAAACCTTTTTTTGTAGGTGGACATACTGCTAACGCTTCAGTTATTTCTAATTAAAATTTTTGAAGATTCATTTTGATTTTTGGAGGAATTTTATATAATGTTGCTTCTTGTTGTACTGAAATGAAGAACTTCTATAGCTAAAACAATGAAGTAAATAGGTTCAAGGTATTTTGACGGGAACAAATGGTCCAAAATTGTCTTTCCATTAAAAATATTTCCATGTTTTCTTCATTGCTCTCATTTAAAATTTATTTTCCTTCCAGTATATATTGCTTATACTTTTTGTTCGTAGTATAGTCATCATCCAGGAGATTACTATATTCAGAATCTGATTTATTCATGCATTGCTTAATTTCTTCTTGAGTGAGAATTCATTTTCTTTTAGGCACCTGAAACACTTTTTGGTTAAAAGTTTATTCAGTATTCTATAAAAAATAATAAAAAGTATAAAAAAAATTATTATTTAAAAAAAATTAAAAATTTAAGCCACACCTTACCAATTCTCACTTGAAAACCTAGATTTTTCCGACCGGGGGGGGAGGAAGGTATAAAATTGCAGATATTTGTGTAGAGAATGAAACTGCTATACCCATTAACCAATACATGAAAAAGGAAGTTATTTCAAAAATTGTGAGATAAAGAAATAAGGACCTCATCCATGGCAACCCCGAAGAAAATATGGTAGTAATTACATAACAATATGTTTCGTTTTTATTTAGGCTTCCATCAAAATTATTGAAACACAAAAGAAAATTCACATGACAAGTACTTTACCTATACAGCTGCAGTGACTCAAGTAACGCCTAATTCACACGATCGTGCGAGTAACGAAATCCCGAGTCCTGAAGGCAACAATAATAGAGTATACTTAATATTTTTACTAGTTAACAATTATTTAAACATTAAGACAAAAATTTGTATTCAAGTAGTTAGAAACATATTGATAATTATCTTTTTACGACAGATAAAAAGGATACGCGTTTTCATTGTATTTGTAAGCAAAGCTAGAATTGCCAGCTGAAAGTAAAGCATACACACTATCACCGCCGTCTGTTGATAAAATGTACTTTAAACTTTCTGAAAACCCGTTCAATCGTTCGATTCAGGCCTTTCTTACATACGGATATTCCAGAAGCAAAAACATATGAGAATATCTAACACGCACGATCGTGTGTGTCTGATCTTAAGGGGATTAAAGTTTTCCCTTTAAAAATTCTAAGAAAGCTAAGTTTAGCAAATATAATTACAAATAAATGGGAATTGATATCATAATTCAATATACTTTTGATTTTGAGCAGAGTCGGTTTATCCACTGGGTGCTTAGGGTGGGCTTCCAGGGGCTCGGATAAGCAGGACTTGACCAGATATTTTGGTTATAAATTTCGATCTTCTAGTGCCAAGGATCTGCGCCTAGGGCCCGAAATGAGCTTAGATCGACACTGAATTTGAGAAAGCAATTAAAATTTTTATTGAAAGATTTTCATGGAAGTTCTGAGATAAATATATTTCAATTATTGATTTTGTTCTGGCAAAGTTTAATAATTCTTATAATACTATTTAGAACAGAAGAATATGTTCAGCTGTTTTTGTATTGCATTATTTATCCTCCTTCCCTATTATATTTTTAATCCGTAAAGATGTAAATGCTTTTTAATGAAAAACTTTATAATCTTAATGGAAAATTAGATGAGAATGAATAAGTTTAAAATAGAACACAGACAAAATTTTGTAATTCTACTCCTTGTATTTTTCAATTCAAAATAAAATAATATTGGTTGATAATAATTTTTGAACTTATGTTGGTTACATTGGTTCCAAGCTTTTGTGTAAATAATGTAAAAACTGCATTCAATATTTAGAGAGAAAATATCTAAAACACATTTGCTTTTAGTTTAAAGAAAGATAATTGGATGTTATTGAGATTAAATCCATTTATAATTATCTAGAATGTATGAAAGAAGCTTGTAAGATCTTTAATTAAAAAATCTTGACAATAACACATTTTTTTAATGTTGATTAAAACTTTTCTTTACAAAAGAAGGAAGATTAACAGTTCTAAGTAAGATTGTTCTGATTACCAGTACAATTATTAATCAATAACTCACCTTAAACTGATAAAATGTAATTAATGACATCAAGCCATTCCAAGAAATAAGAATTTTTTTTCCTTTCTCATTTAGAAAATAATGAATACGTTTGTATTCGTAACTAAAGCTGTTCTTATATATCTTGATCTAAGTTTTAGTTCCCATTTTTTCACATACAATTAAAGTTATTCATTTTATAAGGGGCATTTTAAAGGTTTTACAATAATTAATCATTATGTGTTTCAAATCTAAAAATAAAAACAATTTACTTTAAATAAATATTTTTAATTAGCAATATTTTTTTTAATTCTTATAAATAAGTCATTAGTATTTAAAAACAGTTAACTAGTATTCTCTGAAAACAAGTTATTTTTAAAAAAAATACGTTATCTTATCTACTATTTGCTCTAACATTTAAACTAAAAATTTTTTTCTATAATTCTGTATAATGAACGAAAATGTCCAGGGAAATACATGCTTTTCCTCATATGTTTCATAAACTCTTCTCTTTTATTTAAAAAAACTAATTTATAAAACTAAGGTGTTAGCATTTCCTTTGTTTCAATTTTCTTTTTAAACGATGATTAGTTTTTAAATACAGATTATAAAAAACTCGTTAATATTATACAATAATAATAATTCCGGTTGTTTTTGTGTACATGATTTATTATCATAATTTCTTTTACAAACATTTCTGATATAAGGCTTATGCTATTTGTTGCATTAAATAATGTCTGGGCATTTTTTTAATGGTCACATTCATTATTTATTTCCTGAGAAAACCTTGGAATTATAATTGCATTCCCCAGATGCTTATGAGCGTATTCAAGAAGTTCTGACAGCGGAAACGTATTCATGCATAAAATAAATGATACTTCCGTCTCTAAATAAATGTGATGAAAATGAAGAAATAATCCCTCCTTTCAAGAAAATTCACTAACATCAAGCAAACTGGACAGACAAGTAGAATAAATATAAATATTTTATTCAGGGATCTCTACTGTAAAATTTGAGTTACTGTCTTTCGAAACAGTAGAAATTTTTCTCTACTTCATGCAATAAATAATTCAAGTGCTGGGTATAATTTCTATAAAAATATGGTAAGGCTTAAGTTTAATTAAATTTTTTTTGTTTCTTAGCGATCAAATATTTTATGCTAAAAGTACTTCATTCGATGTAATAAATTGCTTCTAAAATTTATTTCTACTGATACTTCTTTGTATTTTTTTTGTTAAAAACATTTGCATTTTCCAACAAAAATGAATAAATTCGATATAAACTTTTGTCCTTTCATTTGAATTAGTTAAAAGATTTCTTTAATTAAAATACATTATGAGTAATACGCTTAATCTAAAATAAATATGAACAGCTAGCTGCTTAAAACGTTGTAAAAATTTAGAATGGCTTTGCAAGGTATAATAAAACACTTGCTGATTTTCATACATTTCTAAAAGATAATTTTTTTCAGTTTATCTTTTTATTTTATCCACTTAAGAAATGTTATTTATATAATTACAATAATAAAAGTTATAAACTATATAAAACTATATATTTTCATATATTTTAATTAGATTCTGCTTTTGATATCGTGTCTAGCAAAAACTCCTACCTTTTGGGAAATAAGGACTTATAAAGTCTCCTTTATTTTCGTATTGTAATTTACAAAGTATCTTTATTAGGATATAACCACTAAGAACGAGTTTGTTACGATTCTTTTTCTTTTGTTTCTTTTTTAAATTGAAAAAAATATCAGAAAATGCTATACGAATGGATAAAATTTCAATACATTAGCATTTCAATTATTGGTCTAATTATCATATTATACATATTGCGTCAGGACTTTCGTAAAGTTATATTATAAAAAGAAAAAGTAAACTTATTTATTTAAATATTCATATGGCTAATTTCTCTCTCTTTTTTATTTCTGGCAATCATAATTTATACAACACACAATAGTAAGGCCTTTTTATTTTCTAAAAAAATGTTAATGCAATGAATGTGTTGCCAAATGCACAACTAAAGAGAGAAAGCAGAAATAGTTGAACAAAAATTCCAGCGCATTTTTGTAGAAAATAATCCAAAGAAGAATGCAATTTAAATTTTGCTGTGGGGAGAAAAAAATGAAAATAAAAAGCTTTTCAAACTGTTTTCAATAAATTCCTATAGAATACATTCAAAAATTTAAGCGTGGATTTCGGTATTAAATAGAAAATCGGGAACCGGTAGGAATTTCATTCGTATTGAGTACAACAGAGAATAATAAATAAAATGACAACTTCTATGAAACTCGGATGGGGTACAGAATAAATAGAATTCTGGGTATCGGAATCCCAACCATTGTTAGAACAAGAGTCGAAATATGTGCGGCGGCAGATGGGAATGGTAAAGAAGAGAAAAGATGAAAAAAATTTTTAAAAAAGTAATAGAGTTGGGAATGTCAAACGTAGCTTCTGTGCCATCAAACTGTGGGCCGAATTTTGATCAAGATGCTGCAGCCATTCAGAAAACTCAAAAACCGAAATATTGTTCTTATCGATCCAAAATCCTTTCATACAAAGCAGGGACTTTCTCCAAATATATTTCAGATTTAAATATTCGATTGTTCTTTTTATCTGAAACAGGAATATTATTGGGAATTTAATTATTGAATTTTACAGGTTGCATGCATTTTCGATTGTACTTGATATCAAAAGATACATGATAGACAACCAGAAATATCGCATGCTTCTCCTTACCTTATATTCAGGCTGTATAGAATATTTTCATGATGTGATTGTGAAAGGTATAGAAACTCATTAGTTATATCACTTCGAGAGAAGGGTGAACCACCAATAATACATCATATAGGGTATATTGCAAAAACAATTGTTATTGAATCAGTTTCTGGTGAATATATCGAAAATATTCAAAGTGTGTGTTTATATGGACTAACACATATCTGAAAATCTGCAAGTGAAGGAATGTTTATCTAAACATTTGCATTCACCAATTTTTTTTTATATATTCCATATGTATATAAAATAATAGACGCATAGACTCAAAAAAATCTGCAATTACAGAAAAAAACTGAAGTATATAGTTCATGATCAGTTAATTGCATATCCGAAACTCAATTAAATTAGTGTCACAAATGCTCATTAAAACTGTTAGAAGAATTCAGACAAACGAGCCTTCATCTTTCACTTGAATTAACTTTTCCATGAAGTAGTGTAGTGTACCTTATTTCAGATTCGTATATATAATAATGTATATTTGTAGGACTCCATTACGCCATTCTTGTTCTCAACTGATATATATTTTGTTTCCCTAATTATTCCTTGATGTTCAATGGTTGTATATTGTTTTTAAAAAAGTTTTTTCGCTAAGTTGCGTACTACATCTTTTCAAACTGATTTGGAGGCAGTTGTAAAAGTTACTTATGTTTTTTTAATTATTATTAATAAATTGATTCTGTGAAGAGAAGTCAGTTTACAAACCCCTATTTAAAAAAAATCAGAAGAAAGCTGAATTTTTTAAAAATTTTAAATTGTAAGAAATAATAAATTTTTATTATTTTTAGTTACTTAAAATGACTTACTTTTCTAGGATTTTACATAAAGCTTTTATAGTTAGATATCAGATCTATGTAGAATTTGGAGTCCATCTTCCCAACCAAATAAACCACTAAAAAAGCAAATATTTTTTTAAAAAAAATACATCTTTTTAAAAAATTTATTTTTTATCAATAATTTCATCAAAGCCATAGAAATATTTTCAGCTATGGAAACCAGGGGATTATTTGAAGAAACAAGTTATTTTCTTAATAAGGTATTTTTTCTATGATACCAATCAATAAACCCTTTTACCTACAAAATAAGTGGTCTGTTTGTTAATACATTGAGCACTTTTCTGAATTACAAACTGAATAAAGTAACTACAATAACACTGAATTTTTTTTAAATGAATAAGATAAGTTTTGTAACTCTCCTTCAAGAGCTCACAGTTATTATTTTCTGCAGTCATGCAGAAAAGTCTTTTATCATTATTATTGTTTTTAATCAGCTAAATATTGGAAATCAAGCCTTTGCAGACACGGCAATTGATGTGAAAGCCACTAATCAGCGGTGGTACCTTCTAGTGGCGGCTCCCGCTATCAAATTTGGGACGCTTGAATTAATTTTAATTCAAGCTCTCGTCGGTAGCTAAGTATTGCCGAGAGTATCAGAGCCAAATTTATACTGAAAAGTTCTTTTACATGCCGCATAATCATATGACATGCGTGGCTACCTTTTCGCATACAGAAAATCTATCGAGTCCAACCTTGGTTTTACGAAGCGGGCGTGTTACCTCTAAGCTACAAAACCGACAACGCTTTTACCATTATATTTTTTCTGTTTAGTTTCTTTAATTATCTTAATATTATGAATAACATACAAACAAATTTCGTAGGGATATATCATTACAAATATTTTATATAAAAAAGGCTTACAAGCTATGCATAACGATCCTTGTGATTTTACGAATGAATGATTATATTAACAATTTTCCCCTGAAAATCATTGCTTTTACATGACTTATAGTACTCAGTTATTTTAAAAGGTTCCTAGAAAATCAGCCACGTGCAAATAGAAAAAGATCTACAGTAATTTAGACATAATTTATAGTTACAAAATGCATTTTTAAAAGACCAAGAAGGGCATAAGTGATACATCGGAAAAAGTAAACGATTAAAAAAATGCCTGAAAACTAAATATGCGTAACGATAAGCGAGTGGATTCATTTATAATGTGATCTTAATTCTCTTACTCAAACACATTACATAAACATTTAATTTTATTTATTATTCTCAATTTAATATACCTTACTTAAGTATGAATATTTTTTTTGGTAATATGAAAAATATTTATATTGAAATAAATAATTTCTAAAATTTTTACTTTTAAATAAGAATATCTATCTGATAGTTAGTAAAAACTACATTTTAAAATCAAATTTTGAGAAAAATAATAATAAATGCTTTTTCTCTCGAGAAAAGAAATCCTGACAAAGAAAGCAATGTAACAATGTTCAAAACTTACAATTCATCTCTTTCTTTCTATTTTTTCTCCCGTAAAACGCAATTGGCACAACAAAGTTTTTACACCAATTTTTCTTATTTCCACTGCACGCTTTTTAGTAACCTTCTCATGGGAAATCTTTACTGAAATTCTTTCCGCTGTCTTATTGGCGAGGCGGTCACACGTTTGAAAACATAAAAGAGAGCTATTCCCTTGCATCTCTTCGCGCACCGAACATTTCAAATGTCATACTCGTAAAAAAGAAAAGAAAGAAAAAAATCATTTTCTTTTTTCTATCTTGTTTAGTCGAGAAAATTCGGACGCCCTATTTAGCATCTGCAAGTGATTTCCCACTTTTGGCAATCTTCTTTTCAGGAGATTGTGTTTGCGATTCGAAATAAAATGCATCGCAAACACAAACACATCTTGCATATATGTATATTTGGATACATATTGGAACAAAATAGACCTTTCTTATTTTTTTCATGTGCATATGCAAAATGAAGGTGAAAAATTTTGAGCAACAAGAAATGTGCATTGCAAAGTATTAAATATTGATGGTTAGGTGTAAAATCAAATTGAAACAATCTTCCTAATGTTATACATAAACATTACGAAAAACACTTAAGGCTAAAAGCAAATAATCATTTATTCTTTTTGTAAGCGTAAAAGAATATAAGCTATTATATATTTTAAGTAGAAAAATTCTAAAAGTGGTACAAATTCTTTATTTTTAAAATGTTGCAATGTAATTATAATATACTTGCTTTCAAAATATATATGAATATGAACTTACAGTCTTAAGTATAAATTGCAATAATTTTAAATTTAAAATCTTAAAATACGTTCACTTCTTAATGCTTTCTTAAATCGCCTTTGTTATAAAACAAAAATAATTCAAATAATTCGAATTTAAACAAAATAAATCTTAAGGCGATATGGTACCATCTTCCCAATTTTTTTTATTTTTAATATTTGATGTTTGGTTTTAATTATATTTCATAAAGGTTAAAATTTAATAATAATTCCATACAAAATTTTTTTAATTTGTTGCAAAATGTTTGTAAAATTTATATTTTTTTAGCTTTTTTAAGCATTTTTTTAAATCCCTAAGTCTTTTTCAAACATGTCTCTTTTTATTCCAAAATATTTTTCCAAGTAACTTATACTATACTATACTATATAAAACTGTGCATGGGTTTTTTTCTGCTGCTGCTCTTGAATTTTTTACTAGTTTTTTTGTAGTTAAACTGCCAAAAATTGTCAAAAAAACATTAATTTTGATTTTGAAATTTTTTAGAAAAAGTACTAAACATGTTAGAGCTAATTCCATGCACAGTTTTACAAAACATACATTTCAGAACATGTTTAAAAAATTTCAAACCCATACTTCAATTATCAAAAAAGCCTTAGGGTTTTGAATAACAGTATATGTACAAAAATTCAACATGGAGAAAAATGAGTTTGAAGTTTTCCTTCCATGAATAGCATGTTATAATATTCATCGAATAGTCTAAAACTTTTATGAAATGTTAATGAGCTTATTTAAAACTACTTACCATAAAAAATTGCACAAATGTAGAACAATTAAACAGTATACTGCCATAACGAATACATAGAAAAAAACGAATGAAAGATCAATATTTCATAAAACTTTATCTTAATAATTATAATAAAAAATAAATACACGCACTTCAGAGCTAATTCCATGCTCAGAGCTAACGTATAACATATACAAAAGATGTTTATGCCTTTATTTTTTATTTCCATGATTTTAAAAGCCTTCGCATGTTAAATATTGTACACGAAAGAAAGCAAAATCAAACAACAATTTATAGTAAAATATATCAAAATCTAAGAACTGTATATTTGCATTTGATTAAATAAGTATTTAAAATATTTTAATAATAGTGTTGAATTTCACACACATGGAATATATATATATATATATCACCAAAAACAAATAGATAAAAATGGGAGAGTTTTTCTATTCTTGTGAATTAGATTTTTAATTGTCTGAGTTATCAAAATGAGATTTAGTATTTGTGCTTTGGGATAATCCGTTTTGAAGTTTTAATTTCATTCATGATAATATCATAAAAAACGAACAACTTTTAAATCTTGACCAAATCCATTTGATCTTCAGTAAATAATTCAAAAACTAGAATTTTTGTATGAATTGCACAATTCTTTCTTGAAATGATTTGTTACTGCATATATAATGTCAATCTCATTGATGCGCATTAGAAAAATAATTAATTTATTTTTTATCAGGTTCTCTTCTAGCAGATATTCTGAAACGTAGGCGTAGTAGTTGCTGTTTAGCATCAAACATTGCTCCATTACTTAATGAAAAATGCAGGTAAAGCTTTGAAATTTTGCAGGCATATTTATAAAGGTTCTGGGTATCAAATAAGCCAATAAAAATTTTTTCGACAGTTTAATGATTTTTAGGGTACCATATCGTCTTAATGAAACAAATCACGAGTGGCATATGTAGTGGTAGCTACAAATATGACTTAATTCCCAATGAATTGTCTGCTTATTGTGAATCATGCATATTGTATCTTTTTTATTAATAATGTAACCAAAATCTGAATGCATTGCGTTCTCGAGATCTTGAAATGCAGTAAAGATTAGTATACATAAGAAAGAAAATAGCAAGATAGTACGGGGCAAAAAGTAAAATAACCATCTTAGTATATTAGCAAATTCTTAGGTTTTGCTAAAATTACAGGGTTAACACTCACACCCGTTTTTTACCTATACTACTACATTGAAATAAAATTTAGATGAGAAAGTACGGTTAGAAAACGATTATTAATACGATTATTAATTTCACTGTTACAAAACTCAGATTTATGGCAATAACTGCTGTTTTGAAATCGCTAGTTGAGCAAAATGCTGAAATGGTATTTACAGAGCAATATATAATTGCTGCCTCCTTTATGCAGTAGAAATAGGGTATATTGATATATTTATGTAAATCTTTGCTCAAATTTTTAAAATTCTTAGAAATAACATAATAGTTTTATAATTTAACTTCGTGGCGTTTTTAAGAAATATTGTATTGGTATTATTCAAAGGCTTCCAAAAAGGTAATCTATATTTAAAGCAGACTTGGTAATGCCCATGTTAACTCCCTACTAATTTTTTGTTTAATAGTACTTTTATTTTTAGAAGTAATTAAATTGCAGCCAGTTCCATTATACATTGTATCTTTTAAAGTATTGTTTTTTTATAAATTTCGAAACTATAACTGGATGTTGGTGTGATTCTCGTTAATTAATTCATTATGGCTTAACATATTTTGAGAAACTAAATTATTGTACTAGTAAACCTACATACATTTTACTCTGTTTAAAAACTTTTTTTTATTTAAATATTTCTAACTGGAAAAAGGACAAATATTTAGCAAAAAATATTAGCAAAATGAATACTGTTGTAAGAATTTGTCGTAAAGTTCGATATCCAATCTCGTAAAAAATAGCTTTTTGATTTTTAATGAAATTTATACACTCAGAATTTACTAATGTATTAAGTAATTTGTAAGGCATTATTGTTGTGATAATAATTCTTAAAATATCATCAATTGCAGATATTTCATTTTGTAAGGTCAAAAATGTAATATTTAATATGCTTTATATTAGAATCTTCTTTCTCCAATTCATCAATTTTATCTCTGAAATTATCTGTGTCTCTGCTTTTTCTCGTGGCTTTTTTTTACTCTAGGAGATTATTTTAATTTTATTAACTAATGTAATATCTCTGTTGTAGGAAATATTCATTATTATTATGTACAATAATTTGTTTGTTATTTTTTTATCATAGTATCTAGCCCTTATCGGTAAATCTTATGGAAACTATTTTTAAAATAATTTTTCTACCGTAACTTTTCTGTTAGGAAAAATCTTAATAATGTGTGATTAAACATTTTGAAACATGTAAATCAAAATGTAACCAAAGTAAAAAAATGTATATTCATGTAATTCTATTTTATGTAACTTTTTATACTATAAAATTCTTGATATCAAATATAAGCTGATTAATTCTTATGTAAGTTTTCTATTATAGGTTTGTTCTCAATATGTTTATATTGAAAACATGTTACACTTTAAGGTTGCTACAACTGAAAAATTTACATAAATTTGGCTTACAAAAATGTGTTTAAGTTCTACATCTTATGAGTGTATGTGTCTCTACAATAATTAAATCTTCACTTAAGTGCCATTACGTGTTTGATTCAATATAAATGTGAGTTATAATTAATAAAATTTGAATGAATATTTTCTTTACAATTGGAATCTAGAAATTTTTTAATGTGTATAACTATTAATGCAGTTATTATCCTGAGAGATTCCGATCCTGAATCCTTTAAAATGTCCAAAATTATAATTGCAAACTTTATCTGAGAATTCCTGAAAGTTCTGCATCTTTATAAATACTTTCATTAATTATAAAGTTGCTGCCTGCCTAATCTGTAACTGGATTCATTAACGTAATGCATTACTCAAAAATATTTAGAACTTCCAAAATTCTATACGCTTAGCTGTTTTATAAAATATTTTTATACTAATTATTATTCCTACCTATTTTTCTAAAGTCTCTATTCATTAAAAAAATTATTACCTCTTTTTTTAAAAAAAGACCGCCGATACTTCATAAAAATGAAAAATATATATCATTAGTTAGTTTTTAATAACATTATTACTAATACTTATAAATAGATTTTTTGATATTATAAGTCCATTTTTAATTTTTAGTTACTATTACTTTTATTATTCCTAATAATATATTATTTGAATGTAAAAAATTTATTATTAGGATGTCTTTTTTCTTTTTTGCTTTGAATTTGAATATGACAGGGAAGGCGAACCAGATGCATTCGTACAATTGATGGCACGTGACACAATATTTTGGGCAAGCCAGCGATCCAAATGGTTTGCATTTTATTTCAAAATAACAAAGTTCGCTATGAACAAACGCAAATGATTGGTCGCGGGGCTGCGAGGAGTATATTCGTTCGTTATTGTATTGTCCTAATTACGTCGTGGAATACAACTGCTTATGATGCTTAGTTTATCTACGCATAGCATAATAATTTCATTGACACAACTGTATTTTACAGTTTGTTTGTGTTATATTTATGATTTTAACTGTTATTTAACATGGCTAGTTTAGCAAAGGAACAAAAAGGTCAAAATAGCAAGTGTAACAGAGAATTTTAAATTTAGTGAATCTAGAAATATGGCATTATTAGTAAATACGACAAAGCGATGTGTGTTTTATGTTCTGGAATACTGGTATGCAAAATATCGTCTGTTCTATTTTGAAACAAATCACAAATTATCTTGTCAAAAAAATGAACCACAGCAAAAATAATTAATTGCTTAGAAACCGTTTGACAGATGACTCCGATTCAGCATGCACTCTACTAAAAGTAATATGTTACAATCCTATTATGAGTTATTTGTCATGCAATCAGTAACAAAATAAGTCCCACTAATGTTTACTTTATATAATTTGAATTACACTATAACTAAAACATTAACAACTATACAGCACAAAAGGTATTTTTTCGAAGTAAATAAAGCTTCTTGTGTTGTTAGTGTTTAGTTGTATTATTTTCCCAATAATCTGTACCTCATTAAACTCTTGTTTAGAAAAAATGGCAGTTGGATGCATAAAGGTTCGCCACCCCAGGAATATGAATATATCTCAATAAGATTACAACTTGTTGGTTGATCTTCGATTGATACTTTGGTTAGGATTTTTCGAATATATTTTAGGTGTGCCTATTTTCTGAGATTAATAAAAGATTCAGAAATTTTATTCACTGTAATCTTTTGTATAATTATATTCATTGGTATAAACAGAAGGACACAAGTTGGTTAAATTAGTTTTGAAATAGCTGTAAACAATACTCAGCTTGCTATATTTATAGCTACTAAAACATCAATCTTAATTGTTTTATATTGCTTTATTTTTATCTCTAAATAAATATGCACATTGATATATAGCATGTGTTCACACACACATATACATATATTGGTTTGGTAAAAGTGTATGTTGATTATGAGTGAGTTAGTGTTTGGGTGTATGAAACAATAGCCAGATCTGGCTAAATTGTGCACAAACATTTGTTAAAATATTAAAACAATTGTGTGAGTGAAAATACACGTCGCACTGTTCAGCTACATGAGGGCTTTTTGGTGACGGGCCTCGTAATTTTGAACCATGGTTAAGTGACGAGGACGATTATTAAGCTGGCACCATCCTCTCCTAACTACTACACCACACCAATGGGAAGACGTTTGAGCTCTCGTCTTAGCTCTCAGATTTAATGTACATCACTCCTCTACAATGCGGTTCTTTATTGGCACTGAGCTCAAACTCATGGCACACCAACCACGAGTCCCTTACCTTGACCACTACTAAAACAATTGATAAAATATCTAAAAATAATTACTCACAAATTTCAAATCATACATTAAAATCATATTATAATGATAAAAATAAAAACATTTTGTTGGCCCAAGCCAAACAAGGTCTTAATATGACAAAACGAGTAAAACAAACTAAAGAAAAAAGCTAAATTAGATTGAAATACCACGGCATTTAATGTAATTTGTTAGAGCTGTTAAAATTGCAACGAACCAGACAAAATTCTAAAATCAATGTATTATATAAAAGATAAAAAAATTACATTGGACTGTTTCTAATACGAATTGGAGTTAACGTGTGCGAATATTTTTCACTTTTCCAACCCTCATTTTGCCAAAAGTCTTACCATAAGAAATATTTAACCTTCTTCTATTCCGTTAAGATATACTTAGCCTTCTTCTATTCCGTTAAGATATACTTAACCTTCTTCCCTTCAGCTAATAAATACATAATTTTCTGCAATTCCACTTCTTCTATGTCATACGCAATCATGTCCTCATCCGACATGTCTTGAACAGGTATATTTTTTCTGGGTTTTGAATTCTATTTTCGGTTTAACAGTAGGTATTGCAACGTTATATATGGTTTTAGGATTATGCTTCTTTTTACGAGTTTTTAAATTTTATTTTGACGCTTGGGGTAGAGAAGATGTGATTGCAGAAGGTATCTATTGGATGTGGAGGTGGTAGTTTCAAGAACATAGGTATGAGTTTCAGTTGATAAGGCTGTAAACATTGAACATGTGGAGGGGAAGAGTGCTTGATTGGATGAAGATGATGTTACAGAAGTACATAACTGCTAGATAGGATTAACTAGTTTTAACTGCTACATAGGATGTGAATGGTAAGAGGTGTGACTGAGTTGAGGTAGAAGATTAGGTAACTGTAAGAATTCGAGAAGATATTGTTGGCTTTGGAATGGAATGAAAAGTTATAGTACACTACTGGCCACCATAAATGCAACACCAAGAAAGACAACAGATAGCACAACAAAATTTATTTTGTAGATAACAAGTTGACCAAGTATCAAATGATTAAATTTATAGATTTCTGTGAAGTGTGGTTCCTGCCAGAATCAGCAGCCAGAGTAGCCGCCATTGTTGGAGATCACCGCTGCCACACGCCTCGGCATTGATTCAAAGAGACTTTGGATATGTTCTTGGGGTACAGTAGACCAAGCAGCTTCCACACTTTTTCAAAGTTGATCTGGTGTGGCAGCTGAGGGTGTAATCTGGTTCAATCATTGAGCAACCATGGACCACATGTATTCTATCGGGAAAAGATCTAGAGAGCGAGCCGGCCAGGGAAGATATTCAAGCTGGTGATTGACGAAGAACCTTTGGACAATGCGTGCCACGTGTGGTCGCGCATTATCCTGTTGAAATATGGCTGTGGTCAAGCCCTGAAGGTAAGGAAGGACAATTGGCTCCAACACCTTGGAGATGTAGCACTGGCTGTTTAAAGTACCGGCAATGCGTACTAGAGGAGTGCTAGAGTGATATCCAATATCGTCTCATACCATAATACCCAGTGCAGGACCAGTGTAGTGGTGCATAACGCAGATGCTCAGCATCCTCTCTCCACGGTGTCTACAGACACAAATCCGTTCATCGTGGTGTTGCAGACAGAGGCGTGACTCGTCAGTAAAGAGAACTTCATTCCATTCTAGCACCCACACCCTTCTTTCATCGCACCATTAGCGGCGGAGACGTCTGTGGTTCTGCGTCAAGGGTAGACCAAGCAATGGCCATCTTAAGGACAGACCACTCTGCTATAAACGGCGTATAATGGAACGCGAAGACACTGAATCATGCGTTAAAGACTCAATGTGCTGTGCTATGTTTCGTGATATTACTAAGTGATCCGTCATTGCCATGCGCACAATTTGCCTGTCCTCACGGGAAGTGGTGCATTGAGGTGGATGCGATCGACCACGTTGGTCCGTTGTCCCCTCCTGCATCCAAAGGTCACATATCCGCATTACAGTTGTTTAGTTTCGTCTAACACGACTACCGATTTCCCTGAAAGATAATCCACAATCTAGGTAGGTCTCTATCCTTCTTCTGTCAAACTCATATACTTGATCAAAATCTGATCGCTGTTTTTTACGAGACATAAATGATCGTTTTTTTTGTTGAAAAAATCACAAGAAAACCGCAATTGCCGATCAAGAAATCCTCGAAATCTCCAAGCCTTAAATAGCGCTTTGAGGTGGCGCCACAGGCGTGCGTGATGTGTGTCTGCTCTGAAATTCTAATCATTTGCCTATCTCACCTCCACTAATGCATGTTGTAAGTTACATGTTATTTGAATGCTTCCTTCAGGGTGTTGCATTTACGGTGGCCAGCAGTGTAATTTCAAGGTGGGCATACTATTTTTAATGGTTTAATCTGTTGTGGCAGTTGAGGATTTGGTAGCCTGGGCGTATGTTTGAGATATTTGTGGGACTATTATTTTATGGGCTTCAGGATAAGAAGTATTTTTGTTTTGATTTCCGGCATCTGTTTTTTGATCTTCCATTTAGGGCACAATTTAGAATCCGATGGATGGGGCGGTGAACAGTTGATACAGTTAGGCTTTATACTGCAGTCAGAGCAAGAATGTCTAATAGATGCACATCTAGAGCAAGTAAGTTGTCCGTGGCAGGAAGTTTGTTAAATTTCGAACCTGTGAAACTTAAAGCAGCACAGAGGATTCGGAAGGTATGGGCAAATTTTATAGTTTAGCTATCCGGTTTTAATTATTGGAGGTAGTTTAGGTCTATTAAAAGTTATAATCAAATGTTTCGTTGGAATAACAGAATCATATTTTTATAAATTGTTATTCTTCTAACCTGAATCACTCCCTGATCAGAAAATCCATCGAGAATTTCTGCTTGAGAGGTGGTCAACAGATTATATTCGGAATTACACCTCTGCAGGAATTGAGAATTTGTGTGGACTTATCGTTACCGGTGAATCAAGGAACTATTTTGTTTGCAGGGCAGAGCTTGTTTCGACAAGTAGATCACCGGATCGTAAGCATTTTACAGATTTAGGTTCACTATTAGAGCTTTATTGATTGTAAATGATGATTTTGTTAACATACGAGTCTTTGGTAAAGATATAAGTAAAAATCAGTCATGTGATGCAATTTCAGTAACGTTAAGGTTGTGTAAAACGAGGCCTTTACCCGGGCACAGCTTTGAATCCATAAGCGCAAAGCAAACCTCGTCCTGAATTACCTCCACCCACCACGGAGTTCAAGGAAGGCAGTATGCTGGTCATCTGGCAAAAAAACAGGCACGGCGCTAACCTGTAGTATACCCAGAATATAGCACTACAGCATCAGGGTGAGGATCCGAGGGGTAAACCCGACACCCCTTATCTGCAGCACTGGCTCTACAGCAATGTCTCCGAAGACTCTTATCACTAGCCGATTGACAGGAGCGAGCTTACCCCTGCCTCCTGTCTACAGTGAAGTGTGGGCCAAAGGGAATGCAAAAGTTATCCCCAGGACACGAGTTTCCTCCTTACGGGACGCCGCGCAGGGCAAACATGTGGTTTGGTAAAACAATGATGTTAGTAAAAACAAATAAGCAATACAAAAATCGAAATAATAGAGAAAATTAATGAAAAATAAAACCAATTTAATGCACTAGAAAACGAAAACCAAAATATGTTAATAAAATTTTTAAGTAATAAGTAAAACAAACTAATTTAATTTTAAACACGTATTTTTAAAATATTAACACGTATTTTTAAAATGTTTTTAAACTGCTATCTAGAACGGAAAAAAAAGAAAGTAGAAATTGTAGGACAAGAAGGAGGGTCAAAAATAGAGAATTATCAATAGGGTACCCTGAGTTCGTGAAACCCGTGTTTATCATAGACAGTAAACCAATTGGGAAAATATCACTAGGCCACTCCAGGGTTGTGAAACCCGTACTCATCTAAAGAAGACGAGGCCTCCCCCGAGGGTATTTTGATTATATATAACCTTTTTAAGTTAAAATTAGTAATTTAATTTACATGAGGCAAATAAATGAAAATAATTTTAAAATACTCAAAGCAAAATAAATATATACTAGAAACTAGAAAGCAATTGGTTATATTGATTTTAATTCTTTTGCAATTATTACGTTGAAAATGAAAAAGATTCGAAATCAAAACGTTAAATGTAAGGAATATAGAAAATCGTATACATCTCTTACGCATGCAAAATTTGAATAACTATAAATGAATTTTCGAATATTTTATAATTTTTGTTGTAATGCAAATATGTCACTGTTAATATCAGCAATAGTTGTGAATTATTTATATAGCATATTTTGTAGATAAATACACAAATTCTCTCAAAATTAAGAGTGCTATCCCGAGATATTAGAATAACAAATCGTAATAATACGTAAACATCTTCGAAAAAAAATTATTTTACCTATTCATCTCAATATTAATAGTTTGCATTTATAGATATACATAATGAAAGAATAATTTACGGCATTTTAATCGATCCGTTGCAAAATATGAAATAAATATTTATACATTTAAGATGTTTTTGTAAAATGCAATTTCTTGCTTCATTTGTTTGATTACAAAATATGAATTCCTAATTATAAAACATACAAGTATTATTATAAAATAATTTTTAGCTTATTTTTACGGCAGCATAATAGTATGTCTACGTGAAGTTTGAGAGCAAGTTTTGAAACTCCATTGTCTCAAAATTTCAAAAATATTAGTATTGCTGCTTTAAGGAATACAAATCGATATATAGTTTATTGTGTAATAAGTATACTGATATTGAAATTATGTGAGCTTTTATTTGAGCAAATTATAAAGTTCCTTTAATATGGCTCATTCATATGTAGGTAGTTAGGCGTGGATTCCTTTCTTTCACTGTTAACAATAAAGAACACTTTTTCTTAATTTTTGATTGCATTAAACTAATTCTAATCTTAATCTTAAATATAAATTTTATACTAATTGAGAATCAGTCAAAAATATTTGAAATGCCATTTGGTTGCTTGATTTTTACTGTCTGGATATTGAATAAAAGGAGGGGGAAAATCTGAATTTGAAAAAAAAAGAAAGAAAAAGAAAATTTTTGGACCCCTCTATATAATAATCATTAAATTGCTAAATGAGAATAAACGTTCCTAGACTTAATTATTTTTTCAGCTTTTCATTAAATGTCTGTTTACTTCCATATGATTTCAATAAGCTTGATCCCTTTTAAGAATTCTTTATAAAACATATTTTTTAACTGTTCTTATTCAAGTTCGCATATGCTCCTCAGGATCCCATATTTTTTGAGCCATCTTTAATTCACGAAAGATTCCTACTCGTTAATTAGAAATAGTTTTTTAAAGTATCTCTTTGATTAATTACATTCATGCTGATTAAAACTTTTTTTCCTTAAGATACGGTACCTTTTATGAAATGCCTTTGCAGATAATTGAAAGCAAATAAAACTACTGACTTCTAAGGAAATAAAATAAAATTTACTCTTCCTTCCAACATTCCTTTCACAGCAGCGTTTCTCAACTTTTACTGGTTTCCGCTGAAAAAGACACCATCTTCTTCCAGAAAAGAAAAATTTAACTTCTTGTGAAATTTATCCATTAACCTCAGCAAGATGTCCTCTTTTTTTCCGCCTCTGAACTCCAGCTTATTTAATTTTTTTCTTTGGCCCCTAATCAGATTTTCCTGTTATCCCTACTGAACCGCAGTAAGCGAGTTACAATCTTCGTAATTGCGTTAATGAGGATAATTAGCAACATTCCTTTGCGAAGAGACTCCAGGCCACGGTTTCTTTGGGATGCTAAGAGTCAAGGATGGAAAAAGTGAAACGCTGAACTAATTCTCCTGTTTCCAATTATTTGTCACTATACGACTGAAATGTTCATTGCACTGGTGATAATTTAACTAAATGATAATGATACATTCTTTGCTGTTTTTATGTCTTTACTGTAACTTGAGGTCGTTTGTAAGCATTGAATAATTACGAGGTTATTTACTTTAAGTAGAGATACTGACATAATATAGGAATAATAGAGAACAGCGTTTGTTCACTTCTTCTGAAACAAACAGTCAGTAATTCAATACATCTATAAGCTTTCAAAATTATGAGAATAATATTTTTAACGTAAAGTAAAATGTTTTTTTGGATATAATCAAATATTTATTAAAACTGGGTTAATATTAGAAATGATTTAAAAGTTCAGATTGATATTTGATAAATTGTAGTCATTATAATCTATAGGT
Source organism: Trichonephila clavata (assembly GCA_019973975.1). Classification (NCBI taxonomy): domain Eukaryota; kingdom Metazoa; phylum Arthropoda; class Arachnida; order Araneae; family Nephilidae; genus Trichonephila; species Trichonephila clavata. Next base: position 23,848 of record BMAO01020015.1, on the reverse strand, counting down.
ATTACTTTAAGGAAAGATTTATTTAATATTGAACGAATTGAATAGTTTAGTTTAAAGTGTTTAATTATTCCTAATGGAAAAAATCAGTGCATCATGAAGAAAATACTATGAAATACACGAGCATATAAGTAGAAATAAATTCGCACTCATTTTTAGGATCAAGGAACTAGTATATATATACATGTAATGACTTCTTCTAGCACTCTTTAACTTTACTCCGTTAAATTATTTTCTAATTCTTTGGTACGAGACTGTTATAATCTTAATATTAATCTATCGCGTTTACAACCAATCACGACTCCTGTTAGAAAGGAGTCGTACGATCTTCACTGCCAGTATAAAAGCACAGAGCGCTGGGTGTTCTCTCTCTCTTTGCTCTTTGTTCTTTATCTGCTCGCCAACAACATGTCAGTGTCACTGCCTGCTTTAGCTTATGTGTTTTTGCGCTTGTTCATATTCGTTAATTATTCTAAATGAGCTTGAATATCATATATTTGTGAACCGAAATAAAGATTAAAACCAAGAAGATGCAGCTATCTATATCCAGAAATCCCCATCCACATAGAGAATATCAACAAGAAATCGACCTTGGCTACGACATGATAAAATATTGCATATATATATACTTAACTGGATAGTTGAAATAATGCTTTTTTTAACATGAAAAATTAATTCAGTGTTTCTTTTTTTTTTCCTTTTTAAAATCCACACCAAAAAATTATTTATCGGAAAAAAATGAACATTTAAAATAAAAGTTTAAATAAAACTTTAAAAAAAAGTAGTACACGAATCCCTTAATTCTCAAGAACATATTCATTTGGCAAATTAAAAAGTCTGACTAAATAATTGGCTCAAAATATTTATGTTATCAGCATTGCTAACTGTTTTCGATTTGTCAGTGGGAGTTGATAAAAATGTTTGTTTTGAGACAGGATGATACACACTTTTTCATTTAAAATTCAAAGTAGAACATAGGAAGAAAAATAATGCAGTAATACTCTTACATAAGGAAGTTTTAAAATCATTCATGATAAACCAAAAAAAATCAAATTTAAGAGAAAATTCAACAAATAAATAAATATGTTGAACCTTGTTAATATGGATAGAGGAGTTTTTATCCACTAAATAAGAGTTTTTCTTTCTTTATGTATACTAATATATTTGGGAGATAATATTACTATTTTCTCTTGTATATTGGCTGCTCAAAGTATGGGAACGTTAGAAATTATCAAATGTGATGAAACAGTAACAGTTAAATTACAAACCAATAATATATAATTAACTAAAACATAAAAAAGTGCAAAGTGAAAAATATTGTTGAAGATTTGTATCACAGAGAATTTCGAATGATTTATGCATATTTAACAGTAATCAAGTATTAACGACTTTGTATTAAATATTCATTTTGATTAAAGATTATGTAAAGAATAGAATAGAGGCAGTTGTGTTTTACTTTATTATAATTTTTTCAACACTATGTTAATGAATAGGGCACCTTAGCCTTTTTAAGAATCATTTTTGAAAACTTTATTGTTGATGCTAAATTCATTCAACAGGATGTTTTCAACAATTTTGAAAAAATTCTTTTTTCACAATTATTGTTTATATATTAGGATCTTGTCTGCTGTTATGAATGAGCAATTTTTTTTCCTTCTCTTATTCTCATTGTAAATAGATATAATAGGAAATGTTCATGTCTTTTGAAAATGTTTGGAACAGAAAAAGAATTTTTGACATTGTATTGATACTTAAAAAAAGCGAAACTTGGTAAATTTAAGTCTAGAAAAATGTCAGAAACATGTGTTTTCGAAAACTCAAATTTATGTTTTTTTCATTTTCAAAATATTAAACTCGTAAAACGTTTTGCTTTTTATTTGATATTATTTTTTTCTCAGCGTTTTCATATAATTAAAAAACTTTGCAGCAATCTTCTGTTACATGTTTTTAGACAAAAAAAAACTCTATTACATGGTTTTTTTAGAAATTTTTAAATCTCTGTTTCTCGAAATTTCTCGAAAAAGTATTTTTAAAAATATAGTTAATAAATAAATTAAATTTGAAATCTTCAATTTTTTCATCTAGAAACCATAATTGAAAAGCATATTGTATTTTAAATTCACATTTACACGTTTATTTAACTTACAGAAATCAATCAAAACATACTTCATTACACATTCACATATACACATATTCACAATTTTAAGAGCTTTGAAAACTTTGTAAAGGGATTGATTTTCTTTATTATTTAATAACTTCTTAGTTACAAAATATTTATTTCAGAAATTCCTAGCATATTTTAAATTTCGTAAAAAAAAATCTTTGACACTTTTTTGAATCTTATAATCAATTACTTGTTTTTAGATTGACAAAATTAAAATATTTTCTGCAAAAATCAGTTTTGTCATGCAACCATTTCGAAATGCTTACAATACTACAAATTTCCACACACAAATTTAACACAAATTTCCAGGGGATGAAACAAATTTGTAAATATTTATGTTGAGCATGTTGTATTATATTCTATGTAATCATTAAAGTTTATTTTAGTAGATATTGCTCTTTTTAACAAGTAAAATAGCATAATATTTTTTATATATTTTTAGAGTTCCATAGATTCATGATATTTTTTTAAATTAAAAACAAATTTTAGGACTTACTTATTTATAGGAATACTAGAATTCTGGGAATTTTGTATAATTATATCGATATCTTTAAGTAAATGTTAACAGTTATCCCGAAATAGTAATTGTAAATAGTTTAAAATTACAAATGAAAAAGATTTAAAAAAGTATTACTTTAAGAAATATGTTTAATAAAATTTTCAAAAAAATATATGTGTGCGTAAGTGTGTGCGCGTGTTTTCATTCTCTATTTAAATTTTCTATCGAAAAATTTAAAATGCGACGATTTCATTGGAATTAACCCCTTAACTGGTTTGCTATACACCGTACGAACACTGACAATTTCTTATTTCTGTCATTGATTTGCATATATTTTTAAACATGGAGTGCCCTGAACTATTCTAACCGATCGTGGCAAAGTCTTTGAATCGAAGTTGGTGACATAACTTCGTCAATTATGTAGCTCTAAGCACAGAAAGACGTCTGGATATCATCCCAGACGAATGGAATAACCGAGAGGTTTAACAAAACTTTGGCGGATATGCTTTCAATGTACGTCGAAGTGTAGCAAACAAACTGGGATGAAACTCTTCCTTTTATCACTTTTGCTTACAATACTGCGAAACAATCAACAAAGGGTTACACTCCTTTTTATCTTCTCCATGGTCGAGAAACCAAAACCACACTTGACACTGTGTTTAAATACAGCGCTGACGGATCAGAAGATGATTATGTGAGTCGACTCATAACTCGAGCGGAAGAATCCAGACAGCTTGCCAGAATCAGAACATTAGAAGCAAATCACAGGGACAAAACCAGATTTGATGCCAGACACCGGAGTGTATCATACAGACCTGGTGAACTAATTTGGGTTTTCACGCCTGTTAGGAAAGTTGGTTTGTCTGAAATGCTGTTAAAGCATTACTTTGGTCCTTATCGAGTTGTAAGAAAACTATCCGACGTTACATATGAAATTGAAGAATTAGAACACTCGCCCAAAGACGGAAATCTACACAGGTTGTGCATGCTCTACGCATGAAAGAATATTATACTCCAAAAGCACAGGAACGTATTCTAAAAAATGACACCAAAAAACTCCCAAGTAATGCTCCGGCTGGTGCTACATACAATGTTGAGACGGACAAGAGAGATACTACACTGGTAATTGTACCTTATAGAGGACCTACGACGAGATCCAGAACGCGGAACGTAAAGGAACTGTAGAATAAAATCGAGGTGACGTTTTTTAAGAACAGAGTAATGCCATGTTTCTTAAACATTTCAACGAACGAGTGGTCCAGGGATAGAGCCGCCGCCAGTGGAACTGTTTGTCTCAGGTTCAAAACCTACCGACTGGTCGATCGCATCCACCTCAGTGCACCACTTCACGTGAGGACAGGCAAATTGTGTGCATGGCAGTGACGGATCACTCAGTCACATCACGAAACATAGCACAGCACATTGAGTCTGTAACGCATCATTCAGTGTCTGCGCGTACAATTCGACGCCGTTTACAGCAGAGTGGTCTGTCCGCAAGACGTCCATTGCTTGGTCTACCCTTGGCGCAGAACCACAGACGTCTTCACCGCCAATGGTGTGATGAAAGAAGGATGTGTATGGCAGAATGGAATGAAGATGTCTTTACTGACGAGTCACGCATCTGTCAGCAACACCACGATGGTCGGATTCGAGTCAGGAGACACCGTGGAGAGAGGATGCTGAACAGCAGCGTTATGCACCGCCACACTGGTCCTGCACCGGGTATTATGGTATGGGGCGGTATTGGATATCACTCTAGCACTTCTCTAGTACGCATTGCCGGTACTTTAAACAGCCAGCGGTACATCTCCGAGGTTTTGGAGCCAGTTGTCCTTCCTTACCTTCAGAGTTTGTCCACAGCCATATTTCAACAGGATAATGCGTGACCACACGTGGCACGCATTGTTCAAAGGTTCTTCGTCAATCACGAGATTGAATTGCTTCCCTGGCCAGGCTCGCTCTCCGGATCTTTCGCCGATAGAAAATATGTGGTCCATGGTTGCTCAACGATTGACCCAGATTAGACCCCCAGCTGCCACACCAGATCAACTTTGGCAACGTGTGGAAGCTGCTTGGTCTGATGTACCCCAAGAATGCATCCAAAGTCTCTGAATCAATGCTGAGGCGTGTGGCAGCGGTGATCTCCAACAATGGCGGCTACTTTTTGGCTACTGATTCTGGCAATAACCACACTTCACAGAAGTCTATAAATTTAATCATTTGATACTTGGTCAACATGTTATCTACAAAATAAATTTTGTTGTGCTATCTCTTTTCTTTCTTGGTGTTGCATTTACGGTGGCCAGTAGTTGGTATATTGTTGATATTTTATTTTGAACGCTGAATATAAGGGCAATCTCTTTTGACTATTCTGCATCTTTTTTTATGACAAAAGTGTACATTTTTTCGTTTTATTTTTGGAAACGTTTCTCATTCTTCTCTCTTGCACATTTTCCTATAGTCTATTAATTATCTTTTTTTGTGCAAAAATGGGGATTTTTAAATGTTCTAAAATAGAGTAGTCCACTAGATGATATAACTTTATTTTTGATGCATTGTTTGCATTGCGTTTGTATTTAAAACACACTTTTTTTCTTCTTCAAGTGTGTATATAACATTCAATCTACATTTGACTAACATCAGCCGTTTTGATTGTGAGTGTATTTTTAATTACGCAGTAGATTATAACTTAACCTTTAGTATAAAAAAGTTGTTAATTAATGTTTTTGTAATTATATATATTTTATATTTTTAATATTCAAAGTAACTTAAAAAGTGCAATAGTTTTTAAGCTGTATTGTAAGTCTTAGTGAAGAAAAGTAAAAAATTAAAGCGAACTGAAAGTTTCTTGTTTTTTGACAAGCATGCATTCTGTTTTCTCTGTATGTATTCTGTTTTACATTAAGTGATGCTCAGGTAAGTTAGAAAATAAATTAACTATTATTATAAAATTAAAATTTTTTGGAAAAAAAGTATTCCATTGTTATAAAATCAGGATAACACATTTTGAAAAGAAATTGCTAATGTTTTTCATTTAGTATCACATTAACTCTCACAATAATGCTCTATAATAAAGTAATACTCCGAATTTTCGTGGTAGGTGGGACTGAGTGATAACCGCATAAGTCGAGGTATGATTTAGCATATAAATACAGATAAATTATTTTTGTTGGGCTGGAGACGAAAGAAAATAACAATTTAGAGAAAAAATTTTAATAAAATTTTAATAACACAATTATAAAATCCCAAACCAAAGTTCATTTGATGTAGAGAGTTCCCTAAAATCTAGCAAAGTAGTCTGCCGGCTCAAACATTTTTTTCTCCTACAAAATTCCTTCGTAGTCTGCTAATATTTTTTTAATTTCTTGTTTTGTTGAAAATATACGCTCTTCGTTGGAGTCTATATTTTCTAATTTGTACCACATTTTTTACTAAACCAAGACCTTCTGTTTAATTCCTGACTGTTATTCATTCTTCCATTTGAATTGGTTCTAAAGACTTCGTTTCTAAGTTCTACTTCGTTTGGATAGTGTAGGTGTATCTCAAATCTGCTTAGATATAATACATATAACATGTACGATATGTCAATTACAATATGTAATAATTATGTAGATAAGAAATAAATAACACAAAATAAATTACTATGGCTAAGCGTCTATTCCACGCGATACTTCCGAACATGTGCATTAACTAAACAAAAAGCGGGAAGTTAGTAATAGAGTTCTACAGCACTCAAAATACAGACGAAACGTCCAGATTTGAAAAATTTGAAAAGCGCGTAAGTTGAGATATGACTGTTGTATAATTCAGTCTGTCCCTGCCAAAAATCCATATCTTTACCAAAATATTCTCTTGTAAAATCGCACTTGAGATGGTGAAGAATGCATTTATTTAATTTTACACATTACCTTTCAAGTATAGGAAATTTGGTGAAATTAAATATCAATCATAAAAAAATTTTTATTAAAAAAATTATTTATTCAAAAAATTTTTATTAAAAAAATTCTTTATTCAAAATTTTTTTTATTAAAAAAATTTTTTTGTTCAAAATTTTTTTATTAAAAAAAAATTTTATTCAACAATTTTCTTACTAAAATTTCTTTATTAAAAATATTTTTATTCTTCAAAATTTCTTTATTAAAATAATGTTTGGTTTGGGTAATAATTTTATATTTTTAATTTACAATATTTTTAAAAAGTTCATATGTATATATATTCTCATTCATATAATTTGATAAAAAAAACGCAGAGGAGAAGAATGTCCTATGTTTCTAGGACCATTTCAATGATTAGTTTCCCCCTTCTTTTTTTTTTACTGTTAAATAAAGAAATTTTACCCTTTGCGTGAATCTTTCATTTCCAAAGTATCCACAAAGGAAGAAAAAAAAGTCTCTAGTGATATTTACACTAAAGTCATAATACAATTGCAAACAACCATTTGAGATCCTCTTGTGTAATTTTCATTCACCTGAAAAAAAATAGCAAACAGACGTAAAATTCAAATATTGCGATATAAAGTCAAAACTAACTAAATTTCCGCAGTAAAAGTTTTGTACGAGGGATGCATTCCTAGACTTAAATATTAACAAGTTGAGGGTTTGGAGAACAAGTTTATGCAACAGCTCCTCGTATACTGCTTTCCGAAAGAGAGGAAAATAAAATAAGAATTGTCGTAAAAATGTTTCTCGGGTAACTGGGGCCACGATAAAATATATTTTATTCAGAGAGCTGTAAAATGCGAATCGTGTTTTTGAAAATAACATCCAAAGAGAGAGTGGATCTCGTAATCAAAGGTTGGAACAATTTTTTTAAATACAGATTTGAATGGGACTTCTAAAGGATTTCCGTATTGAATCCTTTGTTATTTTTAAAGATAGTAAAAAGTAAAAGTTACATTCAAATGCAAATAATATTTTTCTTTTGTATCACAAGTTTGGGAAATTTCATACAGTGGATGTTTTCCTCAACAAATTTGGATAAAATGAAAATTTGATTTTACCGCGATGTAAATGTTTAAAATGCATAGTTCTGAAAAGAATCATATATCTAAAAAGTACATCTAATGCATGCACTTTCCGAAATAATCTTAAAGTTGTTGGAAATAGGTCGTATATATATATTGATTTACACAATACATTTTCTTTTCTGTTTTGAATTTGATATTTGTTGCAAGCAATATTTTAAAATAAATCATTTACGGTATTAAAAAGATTGAGCTTAATTCATCATAGTCATGGCTGAAATTGGAAATTAAGATTTATAAATTCAAGTTTATAAATAATATTTTTTTTTAGTTTTCATTTCAAAAATTTAAAAGTAAATTGTTGAAATTACACGATCTTATACACGACAATAGGGAAATAAAAAATAGACAGATGAATTTATATATCAAAGTAATACTTCCTCTCAATTTTTTACTTTTCCAAAAATGTTTTTGAAATGCTGTTTTTTTTTAAAAGGTGAAATAGTTTGTGGTAGTTTGGTATGTGTAAGATATCAACTTTCGAGAAAAATGGGCTTTAACATTTATCTTGATTTAATTATATTTATTTAAAAGAAACTAATTGTCTAAGAAAGGAAAAATATATTTGTAAATGTATCTCGTTCAGATTTATTTGTATTAATGATCCAAAATAAGGTATTTACAGATCTTGGACATCATATCGTTTTGAAAGTTTATTCTACATAGTATATATATAAATTTGGTTCTGTTCTTTTCGGTTTTAAAAGCACGAAAGATGAAAAATATCACTATTTGCTAAGATGTAGAAATTGTAACAACTATTATCTTTCTGTGTAATCTTTGTATTTATATTTCTGGATCAATATTTTTTGCATTATAAAAATTCTGATTTTTTTAAAAAAAATAAGCTGCATATATTAATAATCTGAGAATAGTATTATTTTGTTTAGTTTCACAATTTTAATAAAATATTAGTTGAAATACAAAAACAATCTGTACAAAAGAATTAATTTTCACTGAACTCTTAAGAGTTTCCCTCTATATATGACATTATAGCTAATATCATTATAACTAGAACAAATAGTTGAAACAAGCAAGCATATTTAATTTATAATGTTATTTCTTTGAACATGTCTACGTTAACTAACTTTTTAACAGTACTGTAAATACCATATTTTGTTGCTTTTCTTATTGGTTTTAATATTCCGTTTCATATAAAATCTTAAAACTAAGAAATTATAATGCTACTGTATTCAAAATTATTTCAATAAAAATAACTTCAGTAATCACTTAATTTAGCAGCACTAAATGATTTATTTAAAAGAAAAACTATTTTTATACGATGAAATGCCGATTATCAGTAACAAAAGCAATGACAAACTTACTATAGAAAATATTCGAAATTAATTAAATATTTCTTTTTCTTTGATAAATAATTTAAAAGTATAAAAAAAATTTGCAGTATATTATTTTTCTTTACTTTAAGTATTTAAGAGAACTCAAATACCTCAAGGTATCAAAAATAAAATATATCCTGTATAAAACTCATTTCTTATAAATTAATTTTTTAACATTATAATTTTATTACGAAGCATTTTATACACAATATTAAAGTTAATATAACATTCCAAACTTTAATAGGCCCTTTTTAAACTACCCTCTTAGATTGTGACTTTTAAAATATATAAGATTTTTTTCTCGGTAAAGAAAGCATAGTGTATTTTAGAAGTAAAATATTAATTCTGAACATATATGAAACAATTACGGGTTGAAGATTTTTAAAAAAAATTTAAGTACTTCAATTCATTACTTGTTTTTAGAAAAGTTGAAATTCAAATAATAATTCTCTATTTTTTGAAAGCTGATTTTTTTCATTTTAGACAAATATTTAACTCTAAAGTGAATAAAATATTTCATGATTTTCTTACAAAAATATTATCTAAACTTGATACTGCTTAGAAGAAAAAGAAAAGTATTCGTGCAGTAGATATTTAAAAAAGCATGCAGAAAACCTCGAATCGAGAAACCGTATTGACTTCAATTTTTCCGTCACCCCTCACAATAAAAGCCAAAAGCATTAAATTTTTATGCTTTTATTCAAGCAAAAAGCGAACACACGTGCCATACTAAAAATACTGAATTCTAGTGAAAGTCGTCTCTGAAGGAAAACAAATATTTGGCTTTGGCTTTCAGTATGACTTTCTTTTATTGTGTTGAAACAACTTCTTTTCAACGGACGATATGGATTGAATGTTTTTCCAGAAATAACGATGTTTGCTGCAGAGATGGAAAATGATTATACACAAATAATACAAAATAAAATTTTTGTAATAAAAAACATTTGTTTGATAACAAACGAAAAAATTTTGACAGAAAGAAAGGATTATTTATTTATAGATGTTCTGACTTTTTCTTGCTAAGGATTATTGCTATTCTTTTTTTTGAAATCATAAACACAATCTATATTTATTTATTTATATGATATTAGCAGTCGTTATTTCATATCTTCTTTTCCATTGTTTTCAAGATTTTTGTGGTACTTTTTACAGAAAAATAATTTTTATCAGCATCATAAAAGCGAATATTTTATGTAAAAGCAAAGTTCAGTATAACAATGCTATTAAAGAATGCAAGGAATTTATTCGCGTATTTTTTCTTAAAGCTGTTTATACCATGAAAATTATATAATATACAAGAAATAATAATATAAAACTATAGAACACAAATAATTAATTGACGATTGAGAAAAATGCATTTCTCGTAAGTAATTGCATTGGAATTACTGTAAATTATTGTAGCTGTAAAATGCTTTTGTAATAAGGATAAATTGTAACAATCATTTCACTTGAATTAAAAGTATATATTTGAAAAATTGACTTAAATCAAAAATTTAAATAATTGTAGGGACCCATAAAGAAATGTAGTATTTTAAAGTATAGTTAATAAAATTATTTACTTTACAAATAATCATACAAAATTAATAACAAAAGTACTTGAAAATCACAATAAAAAACTTTACCATTCCCTCAATTTTGATTTTAACCATGTGACTTTACAATTTAGTTGCATTTATAATGAAATGGGTTTGATTTCAATAAACTTAAATATTTGAATTTAAAGTAACTTAAGTGTAAATAATATAATTAAATTTAATCTACACTTTTAAACTGAAATGCGATTTAATATTTGTTCCTTAAAAGTTCACGGCATAGAGTTTGATAATTAAATATAGGTTGATATGTAAAAAAATCAAAAAGATGATGTGGAGGAGGTATTTCCTTATTACTTTTTAATAGATTAAAATTATAAATAATGTGGATGAAAAGTAAACGAAAAGATTATTGATAATATTGATCAAATCAGTTAATAGTAGCTATTATTTAATTCCAAAGGTTCCTAAGAAATTTTTAAGAAGTTAGAGAAAATTCATAAAATTCTGAAAAATCCTAAAAACTCTTAAAATGAGTAACTACAATGATGAATAAAAAGTTTGAACATCATTATTAAGTTCAAAACAAGTTCTACTGCAAAGTTTGATTTATTAAACAACATGCTAAAGGAGCCTCTTCTAGAATATCTTTATCTAAACAAAACGAATACTCAAAAACAAAATATAAATGAAATGCTCAATAATTTAAAAGGAAAAATATTTATAAAGCTTCATAAAATTCAATATTTATTCTTTCCTCAGCAAACGTTCCCTTTTTAGAAAAATATTTTCCCAAATACATTCGTTTTTTTAAAAAAAATTCCAAACTCTAAACAAGAGAAGCCTGCTAAATTAATACTTAAACAATTTTCACGATATCCTAAATTTTATTGAAATAACGAGAAAATAATAAATTTTATAAATGTTACTTTTTCTGAAATTTTTCCGCTTTTAATAAATGTATTCTAAAATAATTTAAGATGTTAATCTTGAGTTCTCTGATTAAAAGAGAATTTTTTTTATTATGCATAAAAAATTACATCTAAGGAACTAAAATGTAATCTTCATTTTCAAACTGAAGTTATTACTATATTGAAATTATCACACACACACACAGAGAGAGAGAGAGAGAGAGTTGTTTAGATATAGTTAGTCCTTAAATAGTTTCCCTCATTGCCATGTTCTAGTGATAATCATTTTGCAGCAATACTTGCTTTTGTCATTTTTCCTGAAAGGTTGCACATACTTGACAGTCAAATGTATTAAAATAATGGAATAATGTTTTTTTTTTTAAGTTGTGTAGCAACGTACGAAAAAAGAAGCATTCACCATTTGAAGGATGGATTAAATAAAAGCGGTCAAGTGTTTTTCATAATTTAATATCTGGATGTGTTCTTGTCTCTGTATGTGTCACATTTTGCTGGATGCTTTCGATGTAAAATATACCAGAAGAGGCTTTGCGATATTTTATTGCGCGGAAAGGTTTCGCAACAGAAAAGGTTTTAACAAATACAACAGTTTGACACAGTTCAAAGTATTCTGATAGGGTTGTTCTTGATTGTTGTTGCATGTTGGTTTCTTGGACCCTGTCTGGGTTAAAAAGTATATATTCCGGGTCTATTTTCAAGGTGAACCATATCATTAGTTTGTGCTGAAATGCTGAAACTAAATCATTAATGTGTTTGCCAATCCCAAATTATAAAAAAACACCACTGAAACATATGTGAAGTTCCAATTCTACACACATGGATGAATTTTAAAAAAATAAACAGTTATATAAGCCTAAAATATTAAGCATACATACAGCTCAAAAAATTTCTTGAAACTACAGCTACTTATTGTGGTACAAGAATAGCTTTTAAAAACGCCGTATTTGATCAATAATTGTTCGAAAATTATATCAAACAATGTAAGTTCATAAACAAAAGAATACTTTTTCTCTTCAAATAGTAAAAAATTGTAACATTAATTTATGAAAAAAAAAATTTTTTAAATAATTTTACACTGTTTGATAAAAACAAAATGTGATGCAAATCTTATATTTAAATGTAATAGTTAAACATTTAAGAAAATTTATGCTATCGATTTTTTTTCTCTTTTCTCTGAATTTCCAACCAAAAAGCCTATTCATTTGAATTAAGTTTTTTTCTCAAATTCCTTCCCAAAATATACTGAAATTACAATTTTTTAAAGGATTCATGTGTGTTAAATAAAGAAATGTCACCACTAAAAGATCGAGTTCCACTCAAAGTGGACTGGTATGAAGGTTGCTGAATTATGGTCTAGATTTACGGTTTACGGGACATTGGATGTTCACATATAGTTGGACGTCCCCTTCACAAAAATCCTGATTGTTCCAAATAGGGAGGAGATTGTAGACCCTTAGATTGTTAAGCGTTTCGGCGGAACCGTTGGAACAAGTTAATTTTTATGGATGACAACCTCATCCACACAGAACTCGGCTAATCGATGAATACTTAAGGATCAAGGTTATTAAGAGGATGGATGGAGTAACTAGTCAGAGTTCCAGAACTGAATATCATATAGTATGTCTGGGATGTTCTCGGTAGAGTAATTACAGCTATCTCCGGCACATCCAAGAACACTTCTAGAGCTAAGAAGTACTTTGATGATGGAGAGGAATCTGTTGTCCCAAGACATCATAAAAAGCTTTACAACTCCCTTGTTGTGAGAGTTGCTCCTTGCTCTAAGGCAGGGGTGGCCAACCCGTTGCACACGTGCCCCAGTGTGGCACAGCTGAGTTGTAATAGTTGCACGTGAAGACTTACTGAAAAATTTTAAAAAAATTGAAAATATAATAAATCTTAATTTTTTTACAGTTTTATTGAAATGCGGCTGTCTTAGACATAAAAAAGGCATCAAAACTTATTTTAAATACACTTAATTGAATTATATTAGAAAATTATAAAGTAGAAAATACTCCTTTATTGTTGTGTGAGGTGGCTTTTCAAAGGAAGTGCTCTCGTGAGATTTTGGAATTTGATGGAGCGAGTGCCTTAAAATACCTGGAAGAAAACAATGAACTACCTAGTGAGAGATACTCAAGAATGCAGATTGGCTTTCGGATTTAGCTTTTCTTGCCGATAGTATGAGACATTAAAATAATTTAAATTTATGGCTACTAGGAAAAGATTATACTTTTCTTACAATAATAGATCATATATCTTCTTTTGTCTCGACTTTGGAGATAAAGCTTAACACATTTCACTTTAATACAGGAACTATCTACCAAAAGTATTAATGCCTCGAGTTATGATAGTTTAAAAGTTTAATATGCGTTTTGCGGTATTCATTCAGTGCTAGGTTTGAAAATTTTCGAGATGATAAAAAAACCATATAAAAATGCTAATATTTCCATAATTTTTTTTTCATAATTTCTTGGCAAGCGTTTATTGCTACCCACCTGAAATCTAAAGAGAAAATATAGACCTATAACACCCTACTCTAACCTAAAAACAAATATAAGGAACTTATTTGAGCTGCAAGAAATCCGAATTATGTTGAATTTTGAAAAGTTGCACGAGCAAGCAATTTCCAAATTTGCTCTATTTGGCTGCCATATATTCCTATAGGTTTGGATCAACATGATTTTGAGCAAATGTTTTCTGTTATGAATATAATGAATATAATAAATTCAAAATGTATTGATATACACCTAAAACAACATAATTTTGCTAGTATTAATCTTAATATAGGTAAGTTGGTTAAAAAGACTATAAATTTTTTAGATGTCTCAAGTTACTTAATTTTTTAGCTAACCTAACTAATTTGTGAACCTGTAAAAAGTTTATTAAGTTTGTGTACTTTTGTCTTATTTATTATATTATTTCTGAGTTTCCAATGCGTAGCCTTGCATAAAAATATACTATTTGCCTACAAATTTCATAATAAGCCTAAAAGTAACACTTTTTCACCTTTTCATATTATTTTGTTGGAAATTTTAGAAGTGGCACGTTTATTTTTTTTAAATCAGAAAGTGGCACTCTGCCCAAAAATGTTGGCCACCCCTGCTCTAAGGGGTGACGTTATTCCATATTAACCATATTAAATCCTCCACAAGTACCATTTTGCTACATCAGTTTTGGACTTCATGTCAATTAATCATGATCATGATTGAATACTACTAGCTTTTTATTATCATTTTTAGTAATATTCTTTTATGTATTTCTATATAATATATAATTATTATTTACAAATAATCAGAATACATATTTTCCTCCCCTTCACACACATAAAATAAGGTAGGAAGACTAAATTTATACAGATTTACAACTTTTTTTTATGAAAATATTTCCCAAAGCCAAAATACAACGTCATTTATTTATACAGATTACTATTATTTGTTTCCTCCTCTGGTCTTATGAACTCTAGCAAAGATATGCTTCTTCATTTTGACGTACTACTGGACCATTTTCAGAAATACTCTTACGGATAGCTTGGAAAGATATTGAAATATATGAATGATAAATGTATGGGCTGGTAGGTTTTGAATCTATTTCAATGCTTGAAGAAACTCAGCAATTTCCTCAGAGGACACAGCAGTTAAACTTCATGCCAGATATAGCTCGAGGGATTTATTCCTTTTCCAAGGGAGAGCAAATATTTTAGAAAAATCTTTTCCTAGCTGAATTTTTTCTTTCTCAGACTATGTTTTTATAAAACCTTTACTCATTGATAACAGTTCAGGGTAGATTTGTCATCTTTTAGCTTAGATAGTTCATGTTATTTCGAAATCCCTAATAATTCAGAGCACGCACACACAAACACATATATATATAGAACCCAGCTTTTATAAAAATACTTCATCTTATTTACTAATTTTCTTTCAAAGAAAAAAGTTAAATTGGTGATACAATTTTTTTTGCATTTATTTTTATATTTTTTAATTATATATGGAACACTATAGTATGAAATACTACTGTTTTAGTAAATTATTCTTATAAAAATAGATTCTAAAGCAGTTGTGATTTAGCAAACTGATATATAACGTATAATATTTTACAACAGGCATGTTACTCTTTCATATGAAACGCATTTGTCCCAAAATATAGAAAAGTATATTGATAAATTCAAGGTAAAAAAAGTATATACAATAATAGTGTAATTCAAATAAGTTACATGCCTCATCAATGAATTACATGTAATTTCAAAATTCTTCATTATAATAATGGATCTCAATTTTATATTTAATTCAAGTAGAAAAGGAGATATATGCATTGACGCTGTGTATTCTGTAACTGATGCAGGCATTGGTAAATAGTTGCCGGAAGTAATTGATTTGTTAATATAATTAGTTCCTGTGTGATTGCATGGAAATGTACGGCTGAATACTATTCCCTACCATAAACAAATGCCTAAAGGCAATCAATGTCTGCATAAGATACACAATGTGCATGTCCTACAGGTAAGTTAATAATATCAGAATATAGAAGAGGATGAATTGTACATTTGTATGTTATTCTTATTACAATTATGGCAATGTCATTGAATTTACATATTGAAATACAAGGGATATATTTAATAATGAATGGTATTTTAATTAATGTGGAAATAATTTTATTAAAAAGATAGTCATATGAGTATTAATATATATGTGTATGCGTGGTATGTATGTAAATAAAAAAATCTTTTTAAACTGAAAAATATTTCATCTTGAAGTAGGCAGTTGATAAGATCTTATTATGGACATAAAATGTAGTATTTTGTAAAATTTATAAGCTATAAAATTCAATAAATGCTTTAAAGTTCATTTATATTTAGATTGTTTTAATTTGCTATAGTTTATTGTGCTGTGTCAGATTTATTTTTGCAAAACGCTCATGTTCATTCATCTATGTTGTTTATGTAAATATGTTAGTTTAGAACATAATGAAATATTTTAGCTTAATACAAGAGAGCATTCTCACACAGACCCGGTTTAGAGGAACTACTATGGAGAATTGTCCTTCTCTGCATAATTAAAACATCTATTACATATGTAGCTAATGCAATTTAACTAGTCTAATTTAGAGTTAGAGTAATTTTTAATTGTATAATTATTTTTATTATTCATTTCTTTTCATTTCTGAAAATTCATTTTATTTTCTGTTCTGAAACATATTTAATTGTTTTGATTATTTGATTACATCAAAATAGACTGAAATTTTTATATTATTTCTTGATATTTTTTAAAGTTTGTAAATTAATTTAAAAAAGGCTTTACTAATTGGTACTGAATTTTAGGCTTAAACAGAACTACCAAATTAATTTAGTTAAAAAATAAATCTAGATCTCATAATTTTACACATGTTCTTAAAACTTGAATGATTGAATTAAATAATTCGAAAGTTAACTTCACGTTATTTAGAATAACAGAAGTTTGCTGTTGCTATTTCTAACGCCACCTGTCTGACAGTGTCAGATCGAGGCCCACGAAATTCATCTTGGAAAAGGGTTAGGGGTACGCCAGTCGTTAGCTTTTAATTTTGAGCACCAGGAAGGTGACAGTACGATTTGGCTCGATTCTTACACTATAGTTGGCGACACCACCTATCTCTACCTCCACAATTTGGGCAGGGAACTGAAGAGGAGGGAAATATTCTCCCGCCCCCTGCATCCGTGGTTTCTGCTGCGACCGCCCAGAAGTCTTTCGGACCCACTGATTTAAAGAGCATGTGCACCGTGTGTACTCGGAGGGTATTTGGTGGCATAGGGCATCGAATCCAGGCCTTCCGGTCTGTAGTCCGATGCTCCAACCACTTGGCTACCCACGGCCCCAGAATTTTAATGTACTTGATTTCATAACAAATACTGGATAACACTTTCAATGTGCATCTAACTATCTACTGATATGGAGAAGAACAGAAAATATTTACTTATCTACGAGTTTCGTCAGTCTGTTAAATATACCTTTTAAAGCTAATTTCATTTTTTTAATTATTGTTTTTCTCGCACTAAGTACTTCCGAAAAAGAAACAGGAGAAGAGAGAGAGAATTTCATTTAAAATATGTTTATGACTTAAAAGTGTTTTAAAAATCTATTTTTATATCTTTCCTGTCATTATTATGGACACTGGTTTTTGCAGTAGTTTCTCTTTGGATATAGTGAAAGAAAAAACGAGATAGCCTTAAATTTTTAAGTGCTTTTTTTTATTCAATATTCACACCTTAGATAAATTTTTTAACTTTAAATTCTTATTTATTTTGATCAATTTATGTTTTATACAAAATTTTATCACATTTTCCCATTCTTGCTTAAAACTACCGAAGATTTTCTAAATGAAGAGGATTCTCATATCGTAGAAAAAGGAATTACCTGGTAAAAGGCTTTCTGTTACATATTACATTTACAAGTGTTCTTTATTTTGGTATTTAATTTAATTTTTGGAAAATCAATAAATAATTAGCAAATAGTTTTGGAAAAAGTAATTGGGAGTCTTATAAATGTTAAAGCAATGCACTTCAAAACGTTCTAACTTAGAATTGAAAATTGTTACATGAAGCTAACATTGGAAAATACTATATGCTAATGCTTCAAATAAATATTATTCAATACAGAAGTCAAATAAGTCGAATTCATATTGCGAAGTAAAATCTGAATTACAAAGAATTGCTTACTAGATTTGATATGCATGTAAGGGAAATGCCCAAGCCTTATTCATAAATTTCTAGTTCATGAAAATATTTCCTGAAGGACTTCAAAACTCATACTTTATAGAGATTAGAGAGAAGAAAATCCCAGCTTAATTCTCCAAAAGAGATGTGTAACAGACAAAGCGGAAAATTCTCGGTTCTAGGATTTATCCGTAGTAGCCTATAAACTTAACTCAGTGGAGGCAGCTAAAGAGTAAATCAAAATTATGCTACAATGCTCTAATCTAAAATTCCATTCTGTAGAATTTTCAGGCAGATTTAAAATATTTAACAAAAGTTTAAAATAAAATAGTACTGCTATCCAACGATTTTAGAAGTATACATTAAGGAAATAATGCTTTTTGAATTTTGTAAAATATGTATAAAACACGGAACGCGTAAAATTTCAAAAATAATACCTAAATGGTAAAATCCTTTGAAATTCCTCCTTTATGTTTGAAACAAATTAAGAGAATTATGAAGGCAGATTTATTTAATGAAATTAAATATTACTTTTAGTTATTCTTTTTAAGCCCTGAAAAGTTAGATTTAATTTGAATGTAGTATTTAAATAAATAAAGTAGATCTGTAAATAACATCAGATCCGGATTATTTAAATTAATAACCAGTTGTAAGTTACATTATAGTTATGTCATGTTAATTTTTTGTAATGCACAAATATCTTTAAAATCAACATGTTTGCAACACGCCTTTTTAAATTTAAGCATTTGCTTATGTCTTTCCGCTTATGAAAATTTAGTATAAATTTCAAAGTAATTAATAAATACTATTAAATACATTTTTCACAGGCAATTGGCTTAATTTCTCCAAGCCCATACTGGGTATGCTCAGTTGTTATGAAAATAAATAAACAAGTACTTTATTTGAAATATTTAGTTTTATTGGTTGCATATTTTGTTGTAAATCTATTAAAATTTTTATTCTCACTATAAGATAAGAAAATGTCACAAATAAAGACATTCAAAAGAATCGAATGGATATATTCATTCCAAGACAAAAATAAGACATTTGTTGCATTATTTCAATATTCTACTTCCTATAATTCTTATTATAAAACATTTAGCTTAAGTGCAACGTTTTGATGAGAATCTATTCATTCTACAATAAACTCATTTCGTATTTTGTTTTATGCATTTACCTTAAAAAGAGTTTTCATAAACTATTTCTAATATTAACTCATATTATTTAATAAATTTAGTTGCATTAAAGTAAACATATATATTTTGTCATCTCAAATATATAATAACGCAACAATTGTATTATAGAAATGCATAATCGAAAGTATTTAAAGCGCTGTTTTCTTAGTATTTACTATTAAAACATATTTTTAAGAATAGTTGTGTTAAATCAAATAGAAATTCCACGGAATATTCTACACAAATTGGTTGATAAATTTATGGGTCATTTATAAAAGGATTATAAAAAAGTTAATCAACCATAGAAAGAGCACAAATTGAATGCTAAGAAAAACGTACTAGCTATGTAAAATCTATATAATTTTTTTCCCTTCCACACTTCGAAGAAAACAGAAAATATAAAGCATAAAATTTATAATTCTTAAAATTCCATAAAATTTTTACTTTTTTTTTTCGTGTAAAGAAGCAGCACAAAGTTTAAATGTATGATAAAAATTTGTACCAAGTATTTAAACGTGGAACTGTATTTGACATAATTAATACCTACTTATTTTTGTAATTGCGAGTTTAGATCTAGTAAAACACTACATTTATTCTTTAATATGTATTTGTGTTCATAAAAGATAGTAATAAAAACTGTTAACCATTACTTAATTATGCATCGAAATAAATATAAGTGAGAGCCAAGTTGAACATTGGTTAAAAAAATCCCGGAAATTAATTTTTAGTCTGAAGAGGAACCTAGAAATGTTCAATCAGTGCAAGTTGATAATTATTTGAAAGCATTGTGAGTGTCAGAACCTTGTATAACAGATAGAGAACTAGATGGTATACTTAATTGAACACAAATAGCTATAGTGGAACACCTAAAATGATAGGAAAGGTTTTTCAAATTGGTGTTTGGATTTTGCATAAACTTGAGCTAAAAACTATCAGCAATAAGTCAATGTTTTTGTATCATCAGTCACAAGAAATGAAATTGGTCCTTTTTAAAACGTTTAATGGATACTATATGCAAACGCTACTCTAAAAAGGTACTGTTTACACTCAAAAAGAAAAAAAAAACATTCTTACTACAAAGCTATGGCTACATCCAAAGAAGGTTTTATTTTGCATTTAGTGGGCTAAATAAAGAGTAGTTTGTTTTGAACAACTTGACAATGGCTGCAATGACCACATCTACTGCAATAATTCGTAGTTTTATAAGAACAATAATGACCAATGTAATTTATTTAACTGTTGTAAGTGCTTATAAAAGAAGTCTTGCCTTATTTCATATTCCTTTCAGAATCTGTTAAATTTAAAGGTTAAGAAATACTATTTAATTCTTTTCATTTAATG
This sequence comes from Trichonephila clavata, assembly GCA_019973975.1. NCBI lineage: Eukaryota > Metazoa > Arthropoda > Arachnida > Araneae > Nephilidae > Trichonephila > Trichonephila clavata. Next base: position 3,166 of record BMAO01020015.1, on the reverse strand, counting down.
TTAATACAATTCGGCAGGAAAAACCTTTCATTAGAAATTTCCTTCTTCTTTTCACTTTAGTGAATAATAGAAAATACAATTTTAATAAAATCTCAAAATCTATCTAATGCCGTTAATTATTCAATTATTTATTGATCCAGTACATAACTTTAGACAAATATAATAAAAACTATCATAGAGAAGAGGATACGTGATCGGTAACAAAATGATTCAAATTACCCCATGATGGAATTTGCCGTAAATTTTTACTTCAAATTTTGAGTAAAAATTTACGTGAGATTTATATTAACGTCTCCCTATTAACCAACACGAAACCTATTGGTGATGGACCTCGTAAATTTGAGCCTCTGTCAAACGACGAGGATAACAACTTGTAATAAACGCGAGGAGTTTATTGGTGTTTGGGGTTTAGAAGAAAGATCAACCATAATAAGTATAAATTTTAATTTATTGTTCTCTCACTTAAATTAACAACCCAGAATAGGAAATACACACCACTACGAGCAATTACTCGGCAAAAAGAATACCTAATATTTCAGTATAATTTAATTCACTTATTTTTGGAATACTTTGGATGTCTACGGTCTAATTTACCGTAATTCCATTCTTAGGTGTTCGACGTCCCGTCGTTATAATTAAGCTCTATCTTATTGACTGAATCGTCAATCAGCAATCTTTGATCATTCTGCAATTACTCGTCGACTAACTCTCGACTATTCGCCACTACTCTCCATTAACTAACTTCACGTATCTAAAAGTCATTGCTTAAAGAGAACCCTTCATTTGAATAACCAAGTCTTCTTCTTCGGGAGAAAGTTTTCGATACAGAACAGTTAAAAAGAAATAAATTTACCCCAAGAGGATCAGTGACAGTTTCGCGGATAGACCGGTTACAAACTGAGATGTCACCTCCCTCTGCTAACTACCACACTAACGGAAGGATGTTTGAGCCTCGACAGATTTAACTTGTATCAACACCCTCTACGCGGTACGTCTTCGGTATCACCAGATTTCAAACCCGTGACGCTCTCGCCACTTGTCCGGGCCATAACCACTAGGCTACTGTGGTCACTCAAGTTTTATTGAAGAAACGTGTGGAAGACGATGAAAATTAATGCGAAATGGTGTTATAACTGTCTCCAAGTAACAATGAGAAAAATAAAAAATAACAAAATCTTTCACAAGAAAAATGTAATAAAAAGATTAAAAAACAATAAAATGGTAGATGACACTATTTATTAGTATATTTAATTTCGTATAAACTATGATTTTACCATTGCTTCTATTAATTGAAAATAAATTGTTTCTCGGAATACTCTTTAGTTTAATTTACAGTAGTTGATTTTTAATGGATTATTAATCAAAAAGTTTTGTTAAATCAAATATGCAAGCAATCATAAAAAAAGTATGCAGCTGACAAAACATATATATTCTTAAAATATTGTGGTCTATTGCTCAGATGTTCTAAATATATCATTTATCATACTTAAATAGATTATCATAATGAAGTTGAGGAAGATTTAATTAAGGACTTAATTACTTAAAGAAAATATTCTTATAAAATCTCATTGGATATTTCAAATACAACGCTATTTTATAGGTGCCTTTGTCGTGTCACAAATAATGCTGAACTCAATTCCATTATTCTACTGAAGATATTATATCACGCATGGATTACCACACCCAGAATAATACACCCTCCTTCATTGAGTTTATAATCTTTGAAGCATGTTTATCGAAAAGCATGATACTGATAATCTAATTTCCTAGACGACATAAACGCGTTGAGGATGGTAAACTAATGAGATACGCCTACCACAATGGCCTTAGTTTCAAAGGAAGATCCCCTGATCTTATAATCCCCTTCTCTATTCGATTGGAAAATGAATGGAAGGATGATACGGAAATTCTACGCTGGATTGAATATCTCATATCAAGCACGTATTCATTTCCAGAAGAGCCTATTCAAATCCACTCAAATCAAGTGTATGAGGGATGGTACCAAATATAGAAACTACACTCTCTACCTTCAGGTATATTAAACTGAGGTTTTCAGAAATAGCAATAGAAGTAGGTGGCATCTAGTATTAATGTTTCAAGGTAATTAGCATCATTCACTGCACGTATATTCCTGAAATCTGCATTTTCGAGGAATTGAAACAAGTATAACGATGTTTGTAAGTGCATTAAGGAAGGTATATGTTATCTCAATAAGTTACTCTTGATGTGTCTTCAGATTATTTTAAAATTAAGTTTTTGAAATGTTTAGAAATTAATACTTCCAATGGGAAATATGTTTTTTTCAGCGTAGGAGGTATAATTAAAGAGGATTGATTTACAACGGCCATTACTTGATTGAAGAACTTTTTAAAATGTATCGACAAATTATTTATGCATATAAAATTTATAATTTGAGGTAAATTTAGGAATTTCCCCACAAAAAGGTGATCATATTTTATTTGATCTACCACTGTATGTGTGTGTGTGTATTAATATTTTTCAAAGAAAGGAGGTAAATATCTTACTTTTTGAAAAATTTCTTTTCTTGTTCTTATAAATTTGGATTTATTTTATTATAGCCAACTAGTTTGCTTAAGTATAAAACAATATTGGTACCATCAAACTAATTTAAACCTATATTTCAGAACTAAGTCCGAGAATGCATTTGCTTAGTTAAAATTTTTTGAACTAATTCTGAATATTTGTTATTTTTATTTTTATGTTCGCAATGACATTTTAAATTTGAATTTTGTATTCCGATATCATGTTAATTATTTATATATATATATAATCAAAATTTCTCTACAAGAGAGGGATGCATTAACATGATTATTACTTAAAAGAATAGCAATTGCTAGATAACCAGAAAACAGAATTTAAAAGGAGATATGAAAAATTGAAATAACATATTAAAATATAAAAGAATGGATGCTACAGTATTATCAACATTGCTGACTTAGGACAGCTTGTATACAAAAAAAAAATTCCTCTTAAAAAAATTTATCTGTATAAAAGTGGGGTTGAACATGTTTTTTGGCCAGCCAACCTTCCCCCTTTCTGTTAATAATACCGAACAAAAACCAAATGGAAATAATGGATAGGAAATCTATATCAATTATAAGAAAAAGGTAACTTACCTAAAAATTGCATACAGAAATGCAGAGCC